>VNJZ01012742.1:219758-296501 GCA_008042795.1 Drosophila asahinai
GTTGCGGCGGGGGCAGCAGCCGCATCTGTTGGTGCAGCAGCCGCAGCACCGGTGGCGGCGGCTGCCCCGGCAGCGGCCCCAGCGGCAGCAGTTGCCGCTTTATGTTTGTCTATATGGTGTGTAGCCCCATGTGTGGCTGCGGCATGATGTGCTTTACCTTTTGCATCATGCGTTTTGGCATCATGATGGGCATGCTTGCCTGACGCTTCTTTCTGGCTTGCGCTGTCCTTTGCCGCTTTTTTGGTAGCAGCCTTTTTCTTGGCTGCTGCGTCGTGGGTCGCGGCACCAGAATGAGCGTGGTGTTTATGCGCATCGGACTTCTTATCCGCCGCCATGGCACCAGACAGGGCAAACATGCAGCCTGCAACGCAGGACAACAACTGAAACCGGAAGGTTGAAGGCAATCTGAACATCATGGCTGCATCCCTGCCAAGAGAGGGCTGTCACGGCAAGAGGTTTGCAGATATCAGCCAGTTGGCCGCCACCATAAACCCATGTGCTTCCTTAGAAAACAGCCAGACGCGCTTCAGCCGAACTCTCCAGAAATGTTGGCAGGCCGACTATGGCCACACCCGGTAACAGCGCATCTTCCGCAACGCGCATGGCTTTCAAGCCGGAGTCGCAGACCATCAGCGTCACGTCCTCCATCTCCGTCAAAGCGGTGCGAAGGGTCTCTACCCCTGCCACGCCAGCTTCCTGCCGCCCAGCATCACGTTCCGGTTGCTCCAGCCCGTCCCATTTTTCACAAAAAGCCGTAACCCCGGCCCCCATGCCAAACAGCAACACCTGCTGCCCAAGGGCACTGGCTGTCACGGCCAGCATCAGAGCAGCATGAACCCGTTCATACCCTGCCTCCACCATCATAATCGCAAGGTCATACGGCCCACCTTCTGCATGTGCCGCAGCCGCCGAGAGACCTGACACACCCGATAAAGGGCCAATAGAAGCCTGATGATGTGACGTGCGTGGCGGCGTGTGAGAACCGGTAGAAGATGTGCTCATGCGGATAGGTCCTGCTGGGCACCACAGACGGAACAGGTCGGGTCCCGTCGCAGCGCGATGGTGGTGAAACGCGTGGCCAGAGCATCCCACATCAGCAATCGCCCGGCCAGTGACGTTCCGATGTCGAGCAATTCTTTCAGGGCTTCCGTGGCCTGTAAGGTTCCCATCACGCCGGTAACAGCACCAAAGACACCGGCCTCACCACAGCTCAGTCCGTCCGCCACACCATCGGTTTCGGGGTAGAGACAATGATAACAAGGTCCGCCTTCTGCGGGCTTGAAGGTTGAAAGCTGTCCCTCAAACCGCTGCACGGCAGCAGAAACCAGTGGCTTTCCCGCCCTGACACACGCGGCATTCACCAGATAGCGTGTGCTGAAATTATCGCAGCCGTCACACACCAGATCATAGCGTTGCACCAGATCATCGACGGTTTCGGCCCCCAAGCGCATGGGCCATGTTTCTATGGTTACTTCGGGGTTCAGTGCTTCCAGCCGTGTGCGGGCGGAGTCAACTTTCAACGCCCCGACAGCGTCAGTAACATGCACAATCTGTCGCTGAAGATTGGAAAGTTCGACCGAATCATCATCAACAAGCCCGATCCGCCCGACCCCGGCAGCAGCAAGATACAGCGCAACTGGTGCACCCAGCCCCCCTGCACCAATAATCAGCACGGAAGAAGCACGTAGTTTCGCCTGCCCGGTTCCCCCTACTTCAGGCAACAGGATGTGGCGGGAATAGCGCTGAATTTCGTCTTCAGTGAACTCTAGCGCCATGTGTCAGATCCTTTTCAGCAAGAGCCGAGCCAAAACGCCCGATTTTGCCTGCGTTTTAAGCACTCGGCAGCGCGCTGTCATATCTTGAAATAAATATGACAAATTGGTCATGAAACTATGCATGGGTGCCATGCGTCTGCTATGAGTAAATTACCATTCGAGCATACGAGGATTGCATAACATGATTGCCCTTCCCACACCCGGACGCTTTGCCCGGCCAGCCAGTCTGCCCCCGCGCCAGACCGCGCGGAAAGTGTGTGTTGGAGCATCAGCCCTTGCTTTTGGCCTCTATCTTGCCTCCCCTTTTGTAACGCTCTGGACAGTTGGGGCCTCACTTCAGTCTCATGACATGACCACGCTCGGCAGTGTCATTAACTGGGGATCACTTGATGCATCCATCAAGCAGCAGGCTTTGTCCGGCATGCATCTGTTGCAGCCCGCAGCAGATGATTTGCCAGAATTTGGTACGTCTTTTGCCAGCACCGCCGTGTCTAACGCCGTTGATATCAACGTGACGCAGGCAAATCTTGGCACGCTGGTTGATGAAGCCATGCCTGTAACCTTGCCCGCCCATCAGCCTGCGCCTTCTTTTTCCTCTCTGATCAGCAAGGCATCGTTCCGCTTTGCCCGGATTGATCAATTTGAAGCTGAACTGCCTCTCCCGGGGCATGAAGCCGAAACACCGCTGAAAATTGAAATGCGCATTCAGGGGTGGCGCTGGAAAGTGACCAAAGTGACCTTCCCGACCCAACGTCAGCCAACACTTACAGCCTCCGTTAGCCCCTCTAACGCCTGACGCTTTTTCAAAGAGCTCGCAACACGCTTTCGCTGTTGAGCGATTTAGGCTTTCACCTGTCGTATTCACGAAAAAAGGCTGTCCAGCACTTAGCCGGACAGCCTTTTTCATTTTGGTCCATCTCTGCTGACAGCAGTATAGACCTTATTTTTCTGCGGGCAGATCTTCTTCCAGCAGCACCATATTGATGGCGTAGGAAACCTCGCCTTCATCATCGTCACGGTGAATCGTGCCGATCACTTCACCATTCACAGCCAGTTCGACAGACATGCCAGCACGCGGGGGCGGGTTGACCGTCAGGCCAGCAGAACCAAGCAGGCGACGCAGCGCTGTCTGCAGGCGGGTAATTTCAGAAGGAGAAGGGGTGCTTCCGCTCATGGGGACTCAATCCTCGGGGGTATGGTTTTACTATCAGAGCCAGAACGCAGGCTGCATCTGGCAAACGCCCACCCCTGTGTTTTTCACCCGGGCGGACTGTCCTGTTCCCTGACCAATCGCGCCCGCTATAGGCTACCTATTGGCTCCGCCGCAACCTTTCCGTGTGATTGCCTTCTGCGCGCCATTTTCTGCCGGATAGTATAACGCCAGCGTTACTCCAACCTCGTAAAAGCACCGAACCACGCTTTGTGTGGTTCATAACCGCACATCACAGCGTTTTACCAGAAAGGAGACCGACCCCATGCGCCTTGCTCGTCTTTCGGCCCTCTTTCTTCTTCTGGCCGGTGCTGGGGGAGCCTTTTCCCTAACGCTGCGTGACCAACCGCTGGAAGCCGTCCCGCATGAGGCTGCCGAATCTCCGTCTTCCCATCTGCTGCATATGATTGAGACAGATGGTGCCCGTCAGACAGCAGAGACACTGAACAAAACCCACAAATGGTCAGAAGTGCGTCTGGCTGTTGCTAGCGGGCAGCCAGATACGGCCCGTGTCGTGCCTGCGTTGATGCCATTGGCAGATGCAACCACAGCCCGCTCGCTTCAGCAGGCCATGCGCCATGCGTTGCCGCTTTATCCTGCCGTTGTTCTGGCTTCTACATCGCAGAACAAAGGCTCTTATTTTACAACGCAGGCTGTATGCTCAGCCAAGGGCATGTCACGCTCCTGGCAGATACGGGCCAGAAATGCCGTCACGGCCCTGCACGATATTCACCTTTCCGTGCGTGCAGACACCTGTCTGAAGGCTCTAACTGGCCAAAACGCACCCTAAAATTTCTATACGGCTTCCATTGTTACAACAAAAATGAGGAAATCCCTGTGTGTCGCAGTTTTCTGCGACATTCCGTCATGTGCGTGAATGACGCAGTTCCCGTTAAATCGTATTTTAAAATTTTTTTTCTACACGCAAAAGCGAGATGACATTTCGGCAAGATAGACATACGCATGGTGCAGACCAGAAAAAACCACAGAGCATAGCCGGTGATTTTTTACCTAACTATGCCACCAACCAAGGTCCCTGATCTGATGCACCGTATTTCTGCCAAGACCGAGCCTGTTGTTCAGTCAGTTACCTCTGCATTTCTGTCAGCCAGAGCCCACTCTGTCTGCGGCGTCGCCCGACTTACACCCGTCAGGCCAAGGTTTTCCTTCGCCTCCGTCTGAACCTGCCTTCAGGTTTTTCAGACAGCAGACAGTCTCCGGCACCGGCCCCAGAAATCCGGACGGAAAACTCTCTTTCCCAAACATGACTGTTCAAAGCTACGAACCATGGAAAATACCCGTACATCCATTTCCTGCCGTAATGCTCAGGGATATTTCTCATCCGCACTCACGCCTCTGGCGCTTGGCTCATTCAGTGTGCTGGCGCTCATGCTTTGCGCAGGCGCAGCGCGGGCTGAAACGTCGCCTAATACGTCGGTTATCCAACACCCCAGCGCCCCTGTTAATCATCCCAAGGCCGCATCTGTTCTGGTTGATCCGCATGGTGCGGCTCCCGCCCACCCGGAACCCATGAAACAGCCGGGCTTCTGGGATAACATGATGCTGCCACCACTCAGCAGCCGTCCGGAAGCCTATGGTCAGCCACAGTCTCTGGAACTAAAGCCGCTTCCTGCTGCTCTGCTGCATCAGGGGCCGTGGGGTATTTTCAACGCCAACACGGGGGCTGCTGCTGGTTTTGGTACCGTAGGTTACTATGCGGTGTCCCGCTGGGCAGAAGACTGGTCTAACCTGCGCGACAAACGTAACCGCATCGACTGGGCTGACCCACTGAAATATATTCCGTTCAATAATAGCGGGTCTATTTACCTGACATTGAGCGGCAACTTCCGTCATCACGGCTTCTATGATCAGCGCGCTGGTTTTGGGGCCACCAAAAAAGACCCGTCATACCGGTCTAACCTACGCTGGAATGCAGGGGCAGATTTGCATCTGGGTGAACATGTCCGTCTATATGGCGAGCTGATGAGCGCTCAGGCTGGTGGTATAAATTACTACGGCTACGCTGGCGGCAGATGGCGAAGCAAACTGGACGCCCAGCAGGCTTTCCTTGAAGTACGTGGGCATGTGCTCGGTGCGACAGTGGGCGGCATGGTCGGACGTATGACCTTCCTTGACGCTCCCCCTTACGTTACGGCAGGCAGCGTGTATCCGACTGTTCCTTATTCATGGAACGGCTTCCGAGGCTACGCTTTCTGGAAACGCTTCCGTATTGACGCTTTCGATCTGACGCTGACCAACAACGCCCCAACAACCGCGTTCCATGATCAGGTAGGTTGGCGTACACGCCTGTTTGGGGCTTATACGTCGTATGCTGTGCCCAACTTCACATTCATGGGCCGCAACAGTCAGGTTTTTGTTGATACCTTCTATCTGGGTTACATTCTAGCCAGCAACCCGATCCCAAGCCTGACGGGTACAGGCTCTATCGCGGGGTCCACACATCGTGACACGCCCGGAATGCGTATCTGGGGCAATACAGGACCACTTGAATTTTCACTGGGTGGCATGTGGCAGGGCGGTGAATTCCGTCCTGCAAAAAATGGCCCTACACGCCCTGTATCCGCCTACTCTTTCAACGCACAGATTTCATGGCGTTTTGCCAAATGGTGGGGACGTCCAGCCATCGGTATTCAGGCTGATGACATTTCCGGCGGTAATATGAACAAAAGCCAGACCGGTAGCTGGGGCAATTTCCTGTCACCCTTCGTGCCCTCTGCCTACTATCTGGATATGAGCACCTATATCGGCAACTCGAATATTATTGACGTTGGTCCTATCGCAACCATCGCCCCAACCCCCAATACCACCCTGCTGATGAAGGTTCCCGTCATCTGGCGTAACAGCGTGAATGACGCCATTTATGCCAACCCGACGGCCTTCTATAAATTCAGGCCTCAGGGCGGTTACACGGCAACTATGCCACAGGCCAGCTTCACCTGGCGTGCCACACGCCACGTCACGCTCAGTATTGACGGAGAATACATCTTTGCCTCCAAGGCTATGATTAAGTCTGGTGCATCCTCAGGGGCCTATGTGCAAAGCAACCTTGAATTGACGTTCTGAAACGCTACGGCAGCCTGCATTAAAAAAGGTGCCCCTTCCTCCTTTCTGACTGCTCAAAGTAGGCATCCGGTTTTCAGGCCGGATGCCTTTTTCATATTGGTCGTCGCGTCACTCTCAGACTTTTCATTGTGTTCCTGCTCGCTCCCCTTCCCGCAATATCGTTACACCGTTGCATTTGCGGTTCATTCAGGGGCAGACAAGCCGCTGCGGGCATCGTATCCAAGAACATTCTGACCCTGCTGGCATCGGCCCTGCACCTGTTTGGCACTGGCCTGTGCCGGCTTTCACCGGTTCCTGTTTTATAACGACCACACATCGAGGCCTTTCGCGTATGACGCATTCCCTCTCCCCGCGAGAACTCACCCTGCGTGGGCTTATTCTCGGGGCTTTGATTACCGTCGTCTTCACGGCGTCAAATGTGTATCTGGGCCTGCGTATCGGGCTGACTTTTGCTTCGTCCATTCCCGCTGCCGTTATCTCAATGGCGGTGTTACGGGCTTTGGGTAATGGCACCATTCTTGAAAACAATATGGTGCAAAGTCAGGCTTCAGCTGCTGGCACCCTGTCTTGTGTATTCGCCACATTCCCCGGCCTGATTATGACGGGGTTATGGAGCAATTTTCCCTTCTGGCAGACCGCTGGTATTTCCCTGGCTGGCGGTATTGCCGGGGTGTTGTTTACCATTCCCTTGCGCCGCGCACTGGTCACAGAAAGTGCCCTGCCTTACCCGGAAGGCGTCGCCGCAGCTGAAATTCTGCGCGCTGGGGCTGATAAGGAAAACAGCAAAAGCCTGACCGCCCTGATTAGCGGTAGCGTGGTTGCGGCACTGTTCACCTTTGCCAGCAACGGTCTGCGTTTGATGGCAGACAGTGTCAGTGTCACAGCCAGCGCCGGAGCCGCCGTGTTTCAAGCCACAGGTGGCCTGTCTCTTGCTTTGATTGGGGCTGGCTATCTGGTTGGGCTGGCTGGTGGATTGGCCATGTTGCTGGGATGTATTCTGGCCTGGGGTTTTGGTGTGCCGTGGTTGACGGCCCATGTTCCGAACACGGACCATCTGACTGTCAGCGCATTTGCGCAATCCATGTGGCTGCATAAAGTTCGGTTTATCGGAGCCGGTGCAATTGCCATGGCATCCGTGTGGACCCTTATTGAACTGATGGGCCCTGTGGCCCGTGGTTTACGCACCATGTTACGTGCCAGCCGAGACCCGCTAACAACTGAAAGTGACCGGGATCTCTCCCCGCGCGCCTTGATCGCCCTGTTGGTAGTAACTGTTCTTCTATTGGGCGTGTTCTTTGCAGCATTTCTCTGGCCCGTAGCACATGGCATTTGGCCAGCCGTTACCGCTGCTGTTCTGTTCTGCATCGTGTTCGGTTTCATCATGGCGGCAGCGTGCGGCTATATGGCGGGTATTGTGGGGTCTTCCTCTTCCCCTATCTCCGGCATTGTGATTATCGCGGCCGTGCTTTCGGCCTTGATGATTCTGGGGCTGGAAGCACTTGGCCTGATGCCCGCTGAAATGATGGTTAACAACCAGACTTTGGCGACGGGTTTTACCATTTTGTTGCTGTCAGCCATTACTGCTATTGCCGCTATTTCTAATGATAACCTTCAGGATCTAAAAACAGGTCAGCTTGTTGGCGCATCACCATGGAAACAGCAGGTCGCTTTGATTGCGGGCTGTGTTGTTGGTGCTGCTGTTATTCCGCCCGTTTTGAACATTCTGTATCAGGCTTATGGTTTTGCCGGTGCCATGCCACGCCCTGGTATGGACCCATCCCATGCTTTATCAGCCCCGCAACCCGCGCTGATTTCGCTGATTGCAAAAGGTATTTTTACGGGCTCACTTGACTGGAGCATGCTGTCCCTGGGCATCGGACTAGGGGCTGCGCTGATTGTTGTGGATCTGCTGCTCCGCCGCCGCAAACTGTCTCTGCCACCACTGGGGGTTGCTGTCGGTATTTATCTGCCACCGTCTGTCAGTGTAACCTTGGCGGTCGGGGCCATCATGGGCTGGTTGCTGAAACGCCATTTGAACACCAAAAAAGCTACCATTTCCACCACCACAGCGACAAGCGAGCATGATGCCTCCATCGGTACTATGCTGGCATCCGGCTTTATTGTCGGGGAAAGTCTGACCGGCGTTGCCCTTGCCATTCTTTCAGGCGCATTGGGCAAGGACGATGCTTTGTCTTTGGCATCATGGCTGCCAGCACCAGTTACGTCTCTGTTTGGGTTTATTATCTTCTGTCTTATTTGCGTCTGGTTCTGCCGGAGTGTTTTAAAAACAGACCAGACAACCTGACGCCTTAATGCTTTCGGAACTACTCCCCTTATACGCGCATCCTTTATTGCGCGTATAAGGCCGTCAGCAGACCATTGGTCCCCTATAGAAAAAGCGCCGGAGCATAAGCACCGGCGCTTTTTCAATTCAATGCCTGACAGTCAACTGTCAGGCTAATTGCCAAGTTTAGTAGCTGGCTGACAACTGGAACAGGAACGCACGCCCTATAGACGGGGTCACGCGGTTGCTGAACAGGTTGCCGTAATTCAGACGGTTGGCCAGATTGTAACCGTTCATAGCCACGCGCCAATGTGGACCAAACTGATGGGACACGACAGCATCAAATTCGACGTTAGCCGGAACGCGTGCTGTGTTCGCAGGGTCAAGAAACACACCTTCGCGCCATGTGACACCACCACCAACAGTCATGTTGTAGGGCGTCTTTGGTGCAATTTCATAAGTGCTCCAAACCGTTGCCTGATTACGGGGGACATACTGAATCTGCTTACCAATATCCGCCGCCGTACCGCCTGTGGTTTTGCTGTCATACCGGGCATAGGTTGCAATGACGTTCCAGTTTTTCAAAATCTGACCGGAAACACTCAACTCAATCCCTTGGTTGCGCTGTGTATCACCTGAATTGGTAACGGCTCCTGAACTGGGGTCGGTCAGGATAGAATTACCTTTCTCCAACCGGAAGATGGACGCGGTAAACCCAACCCGGTCATGAAATGCTGAGTATTTTGCACCCAGTTCGTAAAGTCTACTGCGTTCAGGCTCAAACTTTGAATTTTTGGGCGAAAGTGGTTCAGAACTGTTAGTGACATACAGCCCTAGCGGCGTTGTTGACTCTGCCCAGTTGAAATAAACCATTGCATGATCATTCGGCGTGTACATCAGGCTGACATTCGGGTTGAATGTATCCTGCTTCTGGCCCAGATGCGTATCAGCCGTGGTCGCCACACCGCCAGTTGCACTGTAGTTGCTGCTCCAGTGATCCCAACGGAATCCGGCTTTAACTGAAAACCATGGAGCCAGCCACGCCTGTTCCGAAAAGAACGCCCCGACATCTGTGGCGGCGCTGGTTTTCCATTCCTTACGCCCAACCCCGTTTGGAATATTCACAAGGTTATTCGGATGTAACGACCCGACACCAACATCCAGCCCCGGAATATAGGAAACCGGATTCAGCAAGCTGGCATATTGGCGAATAGCAGGATTATTGTAGGCATAGTTCTGACGACGATCATAAATATGTTCAATGTCAAAACCACCAATCATCTGATGTTTGATGGTACCTGTTGTAAAGTTAGCAACAGCAGAAGCCACGTTCTGCACGGACCAGTCATCCTGCTGATAAGGGTTTGGTCCTCCTACCCCACCAATACGGGAAACCTGTGCCGTCTGTGGATGCGAGGAAAACAAAGCAGCCGTACAGGTTGCATTACACGCTTCCTGAGACGAGGAGAAATAACGGCTGTAAAGACCGCCACGCGTATCATTATAAATCGTGAGGTATTTGCTCAACTCCCACTGCAACCGGCCCGTTAGCATGTCAACATTTGAGGCATCTTGGTCAAACGTGGTGCCATACCAATTAGTACGCCGCACGCCGTATTCGGTTACAGGCTTGCCGTACCGTGTCCCCGGTTTGGTCACAACAGGCACACCATAGTCTGGAATACGGTTATCTGTCTGATGGAAATACTCGATGGTATAATTAACTTTCTTTCCCAGACCAAAAATAATGGAGGGCGCAATACCCCACCGATGGGAATAAACGGCATCACGCCCCACCATGTTGCTTTCGTTGCCCATGCCCGTAATGCGGAAGGCTATGCTGTCTGTAATCTTACGGTTAAAATCAAGCGTTCCCCGGTAATATGCACCGCTACCGCCTGAAAAGCTGGCCCCGACATGATTGGTAGCCGTTGGCGTTTTGGTGGTAATGTTAATTGCACCACCTGTCGTGCCATTCCCAAACACCTGTGACGATGGCCCTTTGATAACCGTCACATGGTCATAATCAAAGCTATCGCGTGTATAAACACCGAAGTCACGCAAGCCATTTTCGTAAATATCATTCTGCGCGGCAAAACCACGGATCAAGAACTGATCCCCCGCCATACCGCCTTCGCCTTCACCCACAGATGCCGTAATACCGGGTACGTTCTTCAGTGCCTCATCCAGAGACTTCACGTTCTGCTGCTGCATCAGAATTTGCGGCACAACATCAATGGTCTGCGGCGTGTGCAGAACATCCTGCGGCATCCGACTGATGCCAATAGGTGTCCGCAGCGTGTTCATGGGCGACGCCACAACGGTCCATTCTTCAGCTTGCGCACCATCTTTAGTACCAACCAGCGCAGGGCCGTGCCCTTTGGCGTTGGCTAAGGTTGCATGGCCCGTTTCAGGCGGCACAGCAGGAGAAGAAACAGTGGGGGATGTTGGTTGAGCCGCTTTATGAGCTTTGCCGCCATGCTTCTTATGCGCATGCGCCCCCGTGGCAGTCGCCGCTGTCGCCTGTTCATCAAGCAGACCCGACGCGGCGGAACACCCTAACGCCAGACCAACAGCTAATGGCGCCGGACGCAAACGCCGACGAACACTCGAATTACGCATAAAGCACACCTGCACAACGGAGAGACACTATCCGTGCCTCTTATCCAGTAATGATAATTACTCGCAACCCTTATTGCAGATTAGTGCAAACGATTCTCCCTCTCATTAAACTATAAAATTTTTTTAAATATTATGGAAAAGTGCCTTATTTCCGGGACTTCTTGTCTTTTTTGACATTCCATGGCCCCCGGAAAAGACTAACAGACAAACATATTTTGCATGGCTATTTATAAAAAAAGAGGCACCTTTCGGTGCCTCTTTAACGATTACTACGATTAAGGACGAACTTATCCAGCCCGCTTCTGCACCTGATACATCTTCATTTTCTGCTCAAGTGCAGACTGCAATGCACTCTCGACAACTTTAGGTGCATTGTGCTCACACACGTAAGTCCATGCCGCCCGAGCCAAATGTTTCTGGTTTTCCGAATTGTTATGGATACGCACGATGCTGTCAGCCAGTTCCTGCGCATTTCGACCTACGAGCTGGGATAGATCATTGTTCAGCCCAAGGCCCTCTGCTGCAACCTCGGTCATGACACATGGTAAAGCCGCAGCGAACGAGTCAAGAACCTTGCCTTTTATCCCTGCGCCAAACCGAAGCGGCGCAACACTTAACCGTGCGGTATCAAACACACTTGTCAGATCAGCTACGTGGCCACGGACAGTCACACCTTTGCGTGCCAGAGACGCTACCTCCTCCGTCATCCCGGCACCCACAAGCGTGCAGCCAATGCTGCTATCCTGCGCCCACACTAATGGCATGATTTCTTCTACCAACCAGCGGGCTGCATCCACATTGGGCGTGTGCGTATAATTACCTACAAACACAACCCCATGCCGCTTGGCAAAGCCCGGAACGCGTTTACGAGGCTCAACCGCCCATGGCACAACATGCACGTTCACACTCGCAACATCCCGCCGCAGAAGTGCCGCTTCATCCATTGAATGGGTAATAACCGCATCTGCCTGTCGTGCTGCGGCACATTCGGCCTGCTGCACTGACTGAGCTTTAGCCAGTAACGCCGGTTCACTTAAAACCTGAGCCTGGCGCGCCAGTCGGACAAAATGCAGATCTGCAACACTATACACCACACGGGCCCGCCGCTGATAGCGGCGTACCAGCGCGATATAACGCGACGCAATATCCTGCCTGTGCAGGTACACCACATCAAAGCTATCTGCCTGCTTCCGCAACAGATCTTCCAACGACACGTAGAATGGTGCGGCCATGACTGTAACGCCAGAAAGGACCGGTCCCCCGCCAGTATCAGCCATCTGGTCCGCGGCAACAAAGCTGACATCATATCCCAGCTTCTGAAATGCCTTCATATGAGAAACAATAGCACAGGACCCAGCATCATGGTCTGTCCGAGGACGCAATGCATCTACCACCAGCACCCGTTTTGTTACTTTAGCTGGTTCTACTTTCAGGCCACGCCGACGGCGTGACGCTGCCAGTTCACGGTCAGCTTTACCGCTTTCCTTTTGTGCATGCGCCTGAGAGAGTTTTTCAACCTGCCCCATCAAGAAAGACAAGATATGTTCTTGTCCTTTCTGATCCGTTGCCGCCGCAACGGCACGGCTTACCGCCTGTTCAAACGTATCATCAAAAACCGTAACAGGCTCAATCACAGTCGGAGCTGCCAGCAATGTGCCGTCTGCTTCACCACGCACTTCAATAACGTGGCGCGTGAACGGAGAAAGGCCTCCGGGAAGCAGAATATCAAATCCACACCGTACATTCCGTCCGGTTGCTTTCACATCCGGGCGCAAGCCGTTGGCAAGGACAGATGCAATAAGCTGACCATTATCCAGAATTTGCAAAGCCACGGGTTCATCTGGTGTTTTAGGATTCCAAGCCCAGCCAGCCACACGGTCCCGTGTCACTTCATCCAGACAACCGTCTAGCTGCTTGCCCGCACCCGATACGACAACGGCTTGCACAGGTGCCTGTGGCAACTGATCAAGCATCCACGGCACGTTACCTACAGCAGTGTGGTCTTCTACGCGCCGAACTTCCAGAACATGACGTTCCAAGGGCGAAAGACCAGCAGGCACATCGAACACGAACCCACATTCCGTACCAACATCTGGCCGGGGTTTATTGGCCACAACCTCACCAATTACGCGGCCACAATCCAGAATTTGCAAACGCACCGGCGCATTGTCTTTGGGGTTTCTGGCCCAACCAGACAAACGACTACGCGTAACAGTATCCAAAAAGCCTTCCAAAGGCGTATCTTTTATGGGCGCAGCAGCATACAAACCAGCAAGCGTTTTGCGGATATTCTCAAGTTGTGCACCTTCTTCTACACGAGGTGCACAATAAACAGCAGGTTGTTTCACTGCATTTGGATAAAGTGCTGCATATTCATCCGCATTATGGAACATACCGCGAGAATCATCATCAACAAATGTTTCTGAATACGCACCATTGGCAAAAACGATGTCATGACTTTCCAACTCAATATGGAAATAAGACACCTCGTCCATTTTTTCCGCCTGCACAATGCTGGTTCCGTTTACCAGCAAGACAGCGGGTATCAACACACCCTCCAGATACATGGCATGTAACGGGGAAACCGAAAGGTCCTGTCTCGGCAAACCGTTTCCGAGTGATCCCCTACGGAAAACAACTGGCAGAACATCCCGGTTTCCGTTTGCAAACTGCCCGGAATAACTGCGCCGACCAATCCAGCGAACGGGCCGATAACCGTTGGAAGCGGTTGCAACCTGATCCCCAATACGTAATGCTTCTACCGGGATGTCACCACGCGCTGTCGCAATCAGCGTACCACGACAATAACAGGGCGTCCCTTCTTCAAGGGTAAAGATACCATCCTCACCTGCCACGGGTTGCAGGAAAAATTCGTCTCCATTTCCGTTGATGGTAAGTGTCTGGGAACCGTTACTGCCCTGAATAATGAGCTTATTGCCGGCAAACATTGTGGTAACACCAGCGTCCAGCCCGACACCAACCTTTGCCCCGATATCAATCGTATCGTTGAGGAAGCTTGCTGGCGATTGAATGATTAGTTCTGTACCTGATGCAATTTCCGTATTTTTAAGAACTGCATTCTGTCCCACAATAATCAGGGAATCACCGCTCAGATGGGCAGTATCAACAGTGCCACCGCTAACAAGGTTAATCTCTGCACCATTGATCTGAACATCAGATGCGCTTCCGCCAGCATCAACACGTAGCCCAGCACTGCTTAGAAAGGTCTCGTGACTGACAGTGCCACCGCTTTGCACCCATTCACCCTGCTGGCTGCTAGAGTAATCGACATCACTGCCAACAAAAATATTGTTACTCGCTAATCCACCTGACCCAATCTCCAACAGGCCACCGGATAAAGAATTACCATCTGCAACACCACCGTTTTTCGCAGCAAGAATGCCACCTTTCGAAACCGTGGCTCCTTCGATACGACTTCCTGAGTCCAGCGCCTTAACATTGGCACCATCCAAAACAGTTTCACCACGCGCAATCGAGGAAATAGTTAAATTTTCATAAGAGCCACTATTCAGTGTATTCCCGCAAGAAAATGATCCTGACTCAATCTGTAAACTTGCTCCGGAATACAAAATATTCCCTGAAAGAACACCACCACTCCCTGCCCAGAGAATGCCGCCAGATGCTACTGTGCCACTTACAAAAGCACCACTTCCACGCGCATCAATCTCTGCGCCAGCGTAAATAGTCTCGCCGACGGCAACACCGCCGCTCGAAACAATTTCAGATGTCCCAGAATCACGTAAAATATCCCCTGAAGCCTTTGCATTGGCAAAGACTTGCAACTGTGCGCCCGACAGCAATGTTTCGTGGGCGACAGTTCCACCGCTATAGGCAAATTCCAGCGTATTTGAGCCAATAATTGTATCGTTTTCAGCATACCCACCGGCAGAAACCTGAAGCTGCCCGGTTGAAACAACCGTAGCCCCCACAGCAGATCCGCCAGAGAAAACCACTTCTATTGCCAAGCTGCCGCTTATAAAATTATCCGATGCAAAGCCGCCCGAAACAACCTGTAATTGACCACCCGGTCCGGCAGTATTGCCAGAAAGAGTGCCCCCACTATTTGCAGTAATAATAGCGCTATCGGTCGCTGTGTTTGAAATAAGCAAGCCATTGGCTGAGGCGTGCATCTGGCCGCCCTGACTAACAGTCGTTGCCGACACGACACTTCCATCAGCGACAAAAACTCTACCTTCGCCAAGCACAGTATTTGAAATCGCATGCGCTTCATTTTGAAGGTAAACAAGGCCCCCGCTCACAAGAATCTGGCTTAAAACTGCCCCTGAGCCGCGAGCATCAAGCTCCCCTCCGCCACCAACTGTTTCGCCCCTGGCAGAACCACCAGCTGAAACAACTTCGCCTCCACCAAATGTGATATTATTTCCAGAAGCCAAAGACCCCGACAGAACAAGGCCACGGCCGCTGCCATTTATCGTATTACTAAGAGTGGTGCCTCCACTAACTGCTACAATAACCCCTCCAACAACAGTATTGTTGGTTGCAATCCCTGAACTGCCCGTCGCATCTATCTCGTTGGTGGGAGTAAGAATTGCATTTAATTGAGTACCAGAAGCAACCACACCACCAGAAACACCAAAGAGTTCTGATGACGCACTTCCTCCTGCAAGTATATTCTCAATGCTACCCGAACCAAAAATTGTGCCTTCGGCTGAAGCACCATTTTCAATAATCAGATGATCTCCGTCCGAAAGTCTAACATTGCTAACATGCTGGCCGGACGAAACAGTGTAATTTAAAGGCATGAAACAGCACCACTCTTCTCAGACTCAAAAAGAGAGTCTTTCCTTTGAATGGGTTATCATTAACGCCACTACACAATTCTGTTAAATTTTTTCTTTTTTGACACATTATTCGTGGCGTGAAAGCGACCAACCTCACAATGGAATCAATGCTTATTTTTATTATTTCATGACTAAATTCACGGAACACCAAATAAATACTTCATATTCATGCATAAATCTTTTATGTTTGTATTTTAAGAACTTTTTCGGCTTAATGTTGCAAAAGCACAGGCACCAACGGGTGCTGGAGGATATAGTCCGTCGCACTTCCCATAATGCGATTATACAGCATGCCGTGCTGATAGCCGCCCATAACAATCAGATCGGCCTCCTGTATCATGGCCGTATCCAGAATGGCTTGGCCGACTTCCGCAGGCGAGTGTTGCGCGGGTAGCGCGATTTTATGCAGGGTTACTTCGGGTAGAATATCCTGCGGCCAGTGCTCGCCTTTCTGCATAAGCACCTGCACCGTCTGGGCAGCAGGCAAAATATGTCGGGCAGACGCGAAAGCTCGCCGCGCACACCCAGCATCTTTCCATGCCAGCAAGACAGACTCGCCTGTTCCTCTATCCCAATAAGGGGGCACAAGCAGCACGGGGCGATCTGTTTCAAAAATGGCCGCTTTCAGACCACGCTGTTTCTGTTGGCTATCCTGTTTATCAGGAAACAAAGTGATAATCAGATCGGCATTGCGTCCCATCATAGGGATAACACTGGCCGCATCGCCTTCTGGGTCAAGCCAGTTAATTTCGGTTGTTTCCAGCATATCATGGGGCTGGATATATTCATTTTGTAGCCAGTGACAGAATGCCTTGTGCAAAGACAGAGCCCATTCTTTCTGATCTTCTTCCAGAAGAAACACACCTTCAGCCGTCAGACCAAATGGCTGGCCCGTGCCACTTGGTTCACGCAAAGCCAGAACGTCTATGCGGCGCAGGTTGATCTTGCTGACAAGATGGGCTGCCATATCTAGCAGCACCTTTACTTGATCTTCTCGGTTCAGAATAACCAGGCACCGTTGCATGCTCATTCCTCTTTCCTGCTAAGTTCAGGCCTCGCACAGCCATATGCTGTTGTT
Source organism: Drosophila asahinai (assembly GCA_008042795.1). NCBI lineage: Eukaryota > Metazoa > Arthropoda > Insecta > Diptera > Drosophilidae > Drosophila > Drosophila asahinai. The sequence goes on from VNJZ01012742.1 coordinate 236,635, forward strand.
TTTTGACAGACGGCTTTTGAAATCTGCTGATAAAAACTCGCAAACAGCACAAGAGTTGCCTCGACAGCAACAAGCTCGGTAATCCTGCCTGAAAGCGGGCTTAAAACGCCTGCGTCTCTCCACAAGGTGAAGAAAAACAAGTGCTTGCCCCCTCGCCTTTCTGGGCTGGATAGGCAAAAGTCCCGCTTGCAGGTGCGTGGCTATTGCACCCACACCATGAAAGGATCGACAGAACCGTGCTGCTGAACGTGATTGAACGAGGACCGGATACACAGGATGCCAACCCGGACCTGCCGCCAGTCGTGCTGCTGCACGGAATGTTTGGCCGCGCCCGTAATCTTGGTTTCGTACAAAGACGTCTGGCAACCACACGTCGCACATTGGCCCTAGACCTTCGCAACCATGGTGAAAGCCCGCATGGCCCCGCCAGCTACCCTGCCATGGCGGATGATGTGCGGGAAACGCTTGCTTATTATAATGCCTCCCCCGCCATGCTGCTTGGGCATTCAATGGGGGGCAAAACCGCCATGATGCTGGCTTTAACCCACCCCGAACTGGTTCATAGTCTGCTGGTCGCCGATATTGCCCCGGCTGAAGGCGGCTTCACCCGCATGGATATTCCAGCCGGACTGGAAAATCTGGAATTTCCGGCAACGCTTGATCGCGCCGGGGCGGATGCCCTGCTTCATCCGCTTATTCCCAACGAAGCTGTGCGGCAGCTTATGATTCAGAATATGCGTCTGGGTGACAATCCGGGCTGGGAAATCGGACTAAAGGAAATCATGGACGGACTGCCGGCCATTATGGGGTGGCCTGATTTCCCGGAAGGGACGGCCTATAACGGCCCCACCCTGTTTATTCGGGGCGAGATTTCACCGTATATCCAACCCAAGAACTACCCAGCCATGCGGGCACTATTCCCGCATTATACGCTTGAGACCATCAGTGGTGCAGGGCATTGGGTGCATGTTGATGCCCCAAAACGCTTTGCCGAACTGGTTGAGGACTTTGCAAAACTGTAAGGCTTTGAAGCCTTACAGCCCCAACCCTTCAACGGGACGCCCCGCCATATTCAACGCAACGGCTTCGGCAATGCGAATACCATCTATTCCGGCGGATAGAATCCCCCCCGCATATCCGGCCCCTTCCCCCGCAGGATAAAGACCCGGCGTGCCGATAGAATGCCCGTCTGCCGCGCGGGGCAGGCGCAAGGGAGAGGATGTGCGTGTTTCAACACCCGTCATCACCGCGTCTTCCATGGCAAAACCGCGCAGTTTCCGGTCAAACCGTGGCAATGCTTCACGTAAGGCCTCGACAGCAAATGCGGGCAGGCATTTTGACAGGTCTGTGGGCGTTACACCCGGCTTATAAGACGGAACAACCGCCCCAAGAGTGGTCGACGGACGCCCAGCCAGAAAATCTCCGACCCTTTGGGCTGGTGCATTGTAATTGCTACCACCAGCCAGAAAGGCCTGTCGCTCCCAATGCCGCTGGAACTCAATACCAGCCAGTGGCTCATCGGGGTAATCCTTACCGGGACGCAGATCAACCACCATACCTGAATTGGCGTTACGCTCGGCCCGCGAATACTGGCTCATGCCATTGGTCACGACCTGCCCAACTTCGGATGTTGCCGCGACCACAGTGCCACCGGGGCACATGCAGAAGGAGTACACTCCCCGTCCGTTGCTGGCATGATGCACCAGACGATATTCAGCAGCGCCCAGCAGATCATTGCCCGCACTGGGACCAAACTGCGCCGTATCAATAACGGATTGAGGGTGTTCAATACGCACGCCTATTGAAAACGGCTTGGTCTGCATCTGCACACCGGCGGCATGCAGCATGGCAAACGTATCACGCGCGCTATGGCCAACCGCCATCACAACATGGTCTGCGGCAATTAACTCACCACTCGCCGTACGGACCCCCGTAATGCGCCGCGTACCGGATTCCATCTCCAGCCCATCAACACGGGTGCCGAAGCGATACTCACCACCAGCCGCCTCAATTTCCGCCCGGATATGCTCAACCATGGAGACAAGGCGGAAGGTACCAATATGAGGGTGCGCCAGATACAGAATTTCCTCCGGCGCGCCGGCTTTCACAAACTCTTCCAGCACACGCCGCCCCAGAAAACGGGGGTCACGTACCTGACTATAAAGCTTGCCATCAGAAAATGTGCCTGCTCCACCTTCACCAAACTGCACGTTGCTTTCGGGCGTCAGCTCTGCCCGACGCCAGAGGGCAAACGTATCTACCGTCCGCTCGCGCACAACTTTACCACGCTCAAGCAGCAGCGGACGCAGTCCCATGCGCGCCAGCATTAACGCCGCCATGAAACCACACGGCCCTGCCCCGATAACAACAGGCCGCCGATACTCTGGCTGGCTGGCCAGCCGTGCCCCTTCCGCCTGCGTTACTGGCGGCTGCCAGGACATATCGGGGGCTATGGTCACATGCGGGTTGTTTGGATGTTCTGCCCGGAAACGTGCCAGAACCGCGGCTTCCTCTTTCACCACACAGTCAACGGTATAGACCAGCTTGATAGCGCTGCGTCGCCGCGCATCATGACCACGGCGGAACACACTGAAACTTTCCAACGCATCCGGGGCCAGAGACAGGCGTTCGCGTACAGCCTCCTCTAGTGCCTGAGGGGGATGATCGAGAGGAAGCCGCAGTTCGGTCAGTCGGAGCATGGCGTGACCTTTGTCAGATGTGATAGACAGAAAATCAGTAAAGGGAGATCGGGCTTCCTATGCCGGACAGCGCCGAAGCGCAACGGCATGGTGGCACTCCAGCCCGGAAGGATGCAGCGTTTTATGGCCGACACCACCCCACCGCACCCGCATGATCCCGCGACGCAGGGGAATACCCAGCCTTTAACAAACGACCATGATCTCCATGACCATCATGCAGACCATGCCTCCCCGACGGCCGTATCGTCGCAGCCCTCTGCCCATGACCATACGGGGTGTTCAGGGCATGATCACGCTGATACCGCCCATACACATCCGACCAGTGAAGCCCACGCCAGCCAATGCGACCATGACCATCACCATGACACGCATGATCACAGCCATGATGGGCATGACCACCATCATCATGGATTCGGCCATCACCATATCCATACCCCGGCATCATTCGGGTCAGCCTTCGCTATCGGGATTGCACTGAACACGGTTTATCTTGGTGCTGAAGCACTCTGGGGCGTTCTGTCACACTCTCTCGCCCTTCTGGCCGACGCCGGGCACAATCTGTCAGATGTGCTGGCACTGGCAGCTGCATGGCTTGCGGAAAAACTGTCCAAACGTTCGCCCTCCGCCCGCTTCACCTATGGGTTGCGTCGGTCTTCCATTCTTGCGGCCCTTTCCAACGCTGTGATTCTTCTGGTTGTCACAGGTGGGGTTGCGTGGGAGTCGATAACCCGGCTGTTTGAACCCGGCCCCGTTGCGGGCAAGACCGTCATGATTGTGGCGGCTATTGGTATTCTGGTGAATGGTGGCACCGCCATGCTGTTTGCCTCTGGCCAGAAGCACGATCTCAATATCCGTGGGGCCTTCATGCATATGATGGCTGATGCCGTTACTTCGCTAGCTGTTGTGATTGCAGGCGGGTTGGTACTGCTAACTGGCCTGACATGGATTGACCCTGCCATAAGTCTGGCAATCTCGGCGCTGGTCGTGCTGACCACATGGGGGCTGCTGCGTGATTCGCTGGATATGGCGCTTGATGCCGTGCCCCGCACCATTGACCACAGCGCGGTTCATGCTTTTCTACGCACCATCCCCGGTGTGGCCGACCTGCATGACCTGCACATCTGGCCAATCAGCACAACGGAAACCGCTTTGACCGTGCATCTGGTGCGGTCTTCAACCACGCCACTCCCCGCACCAGAACAGACTCTTCTGCTCCAAAGCATTGTTGACGGGCTCCGCACGCGCTTCAACATTGCCCATCCGACGGTGCAGATAGAAGAAGCCTGTTACGCTCCGTCCTGCCATCTGGTAGACCCACACACGGTCTAGGCCGCGATGCAGGTCTCAGACTGTATGATTCTTTCCTTCTACAAAGGGCACAGCCAGTTTTGACCGTGCGTCTTCCCCTCCCCGAAAGCAACAAAGGCATTGCCGCGTGCAGCCTTGTTATCAGTCTGGTGGCCCTGGGGCTGAAATATGCGGCGTGGGCCGTCACCGGAAGTGTGGCCCTGTATTCTGATGCAGTCGAAACCATTATCAATGTGGTCGCAGCCCTTGGCGGCCTATGGGCATTGACCGTTGCCGAACGCCCTGCTGACCACAACCACACGTATGGCCATTACAAAGCCGAATACCTCTCCGCCGTAGCGGAGGGCACGCTGGTTTTGGTGACGGCCTTCGTCATTGGGCAGGAAGCTGTTGAAGGGTGGTTACATCCTCACCCCTCCCTTGCGCCGTACCCCGGCATTGCGTTGAACGGGGTTGCAACGCTGATCAATCTGGTATGGGGGCTGACCATGCTTCAGGCGGGCCGCGCCCGCCGATCCCCCGCGCTGGTGGCGGGTGGTCAGCATGTGCTTTCGGATGTCTGGACGGGTGTCGGGCTGGTGATCGGTATGCTCCTGATCCCTCTGACCGGCTGGGTCAGGCTGGATTCCGTGCTGGCCGGCCTTATCGCCCTGAATGTGCTGCGGGTCGGATGGGGCGTCATGAAAGACTCCATCGCTGGATTGATGGATCAGGCCCCCTCACCCGAAACGCTTGACCAAATCCGTGATGTTATTGCCGATAATGGGCGGGGCGCGATTGAAGCGCATGATATCCGCACACGCATTGTCGGAGCGATGACGTTCCTTGATTTCCATCTAGTTGTACCCGGCAGCATGAGCGTGCATGACGCCCATGAAATCTGTGACCGGATTGAAGCTGGGCTGCGGGCGCAGATGGGTAACACACTAGTCCATATTCATGTTGAACCGGATGATAAGGCGAAACATGAAGGCATTGTGTTCTGGCCTCGCCCCGATATGCCGACTGCTTCCTGACGCATTTCTGCACCTATTGTAGGAACACCGTTCTTCCTTAATTTTTCGGGAGAGGCGCGGTTTTGCATCCCTCTGCAAGCATGGCACAGGACTTGCTATGCATTTTCTTTATGAAAAGCCATTATAAGCAAAGAGTTTGCTTTCTTCGTAAGAAGAGCGTGTTACAAGGCCGTAGCATTTTCTCAGAATATTCAGGATTTTCTCATGCCTGCCAGCGTGACCGCAGCTTCTGCTCAGCTTCGCCATATCCGTGAGCAAGCCAAAGCGGGAACCGTCAACTGGCGCCGTAAGATCATATACTGGTCGGGCGCCATTATGGTGGGCATTGTTGCGGTGTCCTTCGCCGCACTGGCGGATAAAGCCGCAGCGCTGCGGACACATATTCTGACCATCAGTCCGTGGCTGATGCTGGTTGTCACCCCCGGGGGGCTGGCCCTTTCCACCTGGCTGACACGCAAATGGTTCAAAGGCGCACAAGGTAGCGGTATTCCACAGGCAATCGCTTGCATGCATCTGCATGATTTCCGGGTGGTTGATCGCGTTCTTTCGTTAAAAATTGCTATTGCAAAAATTTTTCTGACCTCGCTTGGCCTGCTGTCCGGGGCATCTATTGGCCGTGAAGGCCCAACTGTGCAGGTTGGGGCCTCTATCATGCACACGGTTGGCCGCTTTATGGGAATCAGTGACCCCACGCGGCAGCATGCACTGATCAAAGCCGGTGGGGCCGCTGGGGTGGCTGCGGCTTTCAACACGCCTTTGGCCGGAATTGTCTTTGGGATTGAAGAACTGGCCCATTCCTACGAACAGCGCACCAGCGGCACCATGTTGACCTGTGTTGTGCTGGCAGGGGTCACAGCCATCGCGCTGGTCGGAAACTATACCTATTTTGGCCATACCGATTCCGTCGTCCCCGTAGGCGTTAGCTGGTTGGCGGTTCTGGCCTGCGGTATTCTGGGCGGCCTGAGTGGCGGTATGTTTTCGGCTCTCCTCATCCGTATTTCACGCGGCATTCCGGGGAAGATGGGCGCTTTTATTGCCAATCATCCTATTTCATTTGCCGCATTGTGTGGGCTGGTCCTGGCTATTATCGGTCTGATTTCAGGCGGCATGACCTATGGCACCGGCTATGTGCAGGCCCGTGACATCATCATGGGGTCAGAGCACTATCCGGTATCTTATTTTGTGCTGAAATGTCTTGCGACCATTGTGTCCTACTGTTCAGGGATCCCCGGCGGCCTGTTTGCCCCCTCCCTTTCTGTTGGCGCGGGAATGGGGGGCTGGGTGGCACAGTTTCTGCCGCACACAACCCCCGGCGCTGTCGTGCTTCTGGGCACTGTCGCCTATTTTGCCGCTGTAACGCAGGCGCCGCTAACGGCTACCGTCATTGTTATGGAAATGTGCGACAACCAGCAGGTTACGCTCGCCCTGCTGGCCAGCGCGTTTCTGGCTTTTGGTGTTTCCCGCGCTTTGTGTAGCCACGCCCTGTATGGCGCATTGGCCGTCAAGTTCCTGCGGTCGGCCAATCCTCGACCCGGGATGTCTACACGGCCGTCAACAGCGACAGACACAGCCCGGTAATCGGGGTTGTTCTCATAAAAAAAGCTGGTGCCAAAACACCAGCTTTTTCATGGTTATGCTTTGAAATAGTACGATGCCTTAAATCAGGCGCTCACCGCCATGTCCTGTTGGGTCACAGGCTTGATCAGATATGGTCCGCCCGCAAGTACTTCCACGCAAAGCAAAGCCATTTTACCTGCCAGACGGTCACCTAGCGGTATTTCAGCGTGCCCGGTGGTCCAGCGCATTGTCGCGCCTGCTTCGACATTATGCCAGCCAGATAATCCCGTAGCTTCGTGTGTGGCTGGATGAATTTTCTGCACAGACCCACTTCCCTGTTGCAGGGTAATGTCTCCTACCAGCACACCTAATGTGCGCCGGTCATCAACAAAGGGGCCGATGCTATCAAAAAGACGTCCGGCACGCGAGGTCAGCCACACGCGGTCAATACCACTCGGCAGCATGAAAAAGAGTTTGTTTTTATGTTGACGCGCTTTACGTATAATCGTGCCGTTTGCGGTAACAAGATGAATGTCAGCATCATCTGTCACAAGCGGTTTGGTTGCATCCGAGCATGTCTTGTCTGCGCGTGCATCTAACGCACAATACAAAGGTTCTACATCCTCACGCGCTACAGAAAGCGGTGCGGCAGCATCTTCGGCCCATGTGCGCACAGATATTGAGGGCGGGCTGACTCTTACCACTGTGCCCTCCTGTTGAAAGGAGGCCCTGTTACCAGTGTCAAGATAGCTTTCAGTCATCATACCGTCGGCCATAATGATGGAATGCTGCTCTGTCTCAACATGATAATAATCGTATGTTGTAATCGTACGATCATAAATAATTGTCCGCCCATTTACCAGCATACGGGCAGGAATAAACTTCCCATCAAAGAACAGGCAATGCTCGGGCGTAATCAGCATATCCTTAAAGGGTACGCCGTCTGCAATTGCATCCTTGAGAATACGGACAGGATAGCCTGCCTCATCATCCGGCAGAGCGGGATTAACCGTTGCCGTGGCCTTACCTGCCCATGTGACAGAACGGCTGATTTCTTTCCCGTTTTCGTAAGCAATAATTGTATCGCCAATGCGCAAATCCTGAACAGGCACGTCCCCGTTTTCCGTACGGATCATGGAGTTTTTCAGGAAGCAGATCAGGATGCCTCCTGTACCATCAGGATTAGAGGTGCTGGTCCATTCTTTTACTCCCAACCCCAGACCAAAGGGGTTTCCACTAATGACTATGCTTGGGCCAAGACCAACATTAATGAGCCCTAAAATATTCAGATCTAACCCAATGGTTGTCTGATTGGTAAGTAAGTCATAATACCCATAAATTGTCGTTGACTGTGGGAAGTCGACCGCAAAATTTTTCGGAACAGTTGTGGTTGACTTACCACTAGAATCAATAAAAGACACAGGAAAAGACAAGACACCAGCACTAATCCCTGTGGCATTCACCTTAATCATACCGCCATCGGGGCCAACTGTTATGCTATTCAAAGCATTGATATTGGCAATTGATGTACTCAACTGCAAAATACCGCCGTTGAGCGTGACCCCTGAAAGCGCCTTGATGGAGGCCAGGCCACCGCTCATGATAGCAGTGGCACCATTTTCGACCACAATCGTGCTTAAGGCCTGCACATCCGCCAACTGACTTAGGTTGACCACAACCGGATCACCTGTTGGCGTATTCGCATCCCGCGTTATGAGGATATTGCCGCCAACATTCAGATTGAGGGGCTGATCGACAGAATAATCAATTACCTGATTATAGAGGAGATTAAGGGCCATGATGCTGGTCAACCTTCATCAAGATATTAAAAGTGTCTCGAATCCTCCTTGTTATGTAATTTCAAAATCTTAATTTAAGGTTATCGAAATCCTAAGAATATCTTGATGAATTAACGGTTTTTTAGATCTTAAATACCAAGGCTCTCTTTGCTGAAACATTTGGGTTTTTATTAGGCAGGAAATTCTGGCATCTCCTTCAGCTGCCGAGCATCAGTCTGTCCCGTATAAAGTCCCTGAACCTGTCTCTGGCATGATACGCGCCCGCCCCCTATATGAAAGGCACCTGTCTTTCTTTAACGGAGGCTTTTGCTTCATGTCTGATGCGCCCCTTCCTGCTGACCAGCAGAATGCGCTGGTTCCTGTCACCGTGCTCACCGGTTTTCTGGGTGCTGGCAAAACCACGCTGCTGAACCATATTCTAACAGCAGAACACGGCCGCAAATACGCGGTTGTGATTAATGAATATGGCGAACTCGGCGTCGATAATGATCTTGTCGTCGATGCAGATGAAGAAGTGTTCGAAATGAACAACGGCTGCATCTGCTGTACGGTACGGGGCGACCTGATCCGTATTCTGGGTGGGTTAATGAAACGCCGTGGCAAGTTTGACGGCATTATTATTGAAACCACAGGTCTGGCCGACCCGGCCCCTGTTGCCCAGACTTTCTTCGCCGATGAAGATGTGCGCGCCAAAACACGGCTTGATGCCGTTGTTACGGTGGTAGATGCGCTGAACATTCAGCAGACCCTGAAGGAAAGCCCGGAAGCACATCAGCAGATTGCCTTTGCTGACGTCATGATCCTGAACAAGACGGATCTGGTTGATGAGGCAAAGCTGAAAGAGGTTGAAGACACACTTCGCACCATTAACGCCTTTGCCCCGATTCATCGCGCCCGCAAAAGCGATGTAAAACTAACGGATGTGCTCGACCGCGGCGGTTTCGACCTTCAGCGCGTTCTGGAGCATATGCCAGATTTCCTTGAAAATCCGGCCCACCACCATGAAGAAGACCTCAGCAGCGTATCCCTGACGGTCAAGACCCCGCTGGATGCGGGCAAATTCCAGATGTGGATCAGCGCCCTGCTGCAGGAAAAAGGGGCCGATATTCTGCGCACAAAAGGCATTCTGAATTTTGAAGGCCAGCCTGACCGCTTCGCATTTCAGGCCGTGCACATGATGGCAGATGGCAACAACATCGGTCCATGGAAAGACGATGAGCCCCGTGAGTCTCGCTTGGTGTTTATTGGCCGTAACCTCAATCGTCCGCAGCTTCGCCGTGGGCTTGAAAGCTGTGCTGTAGCATGAGCCAGACCCTGAATCTGCGTGGCCTGATCGAAAAGCGTGGTGCGTCGCGTGTGATTGACGGCCATATTACGGGCTGCGCCGCATCGCGCGATAACCAGCGCTTTGCCTTCACCACCGCCGAAGGTGATGTGATTGTTGCCCACCGGGGCGATCTGACAGACGCCGCCAGCTGGCCGACTTATGCGGTGCATGACGGGTCTGCCCTGACCATTGCGCCTGATACTGACCCCCACGGTTTTCTGACTGGGGGTGATGATGGTCGCCTCTGCCGTATTGATATGCATGGCGAGATTGAAGAACTCGGCAAAACTCGCCGGTGGGTTGAACACGTTATCAGCTATGTTGACCCCAAAAACGCCTATATTGCCGCATCATCCGGCAAGCAGGTTGAATTACGGGATGCGACAGGCCGCACAGTGCTAAAGACACTGGAGCATCCATCGTCCGTTACAGGCATCGTGTTCGATGGCAAAGGCAAACGGATTGCGGCATCGCACTATAACGGCACATCGATGTGGTACACGCAGTCAAAAAGCGACAGTGTGCGGTCTCTGGAGTGGAAAGGCAGCCATATTGGCATTGCCATTCATCCGCAGGGGGAAGCCCTGATCACGGCCATGCAGGATAATGACCTGCATGGCTGGCGGTTATCGGATGGCCATAATATCCGCATGAGTGGCTACCCCACCAAAGTGCGGTCCATGTCTTTTTCTAGCAACGGAAAGTGGCTGGCCACCAGTGGGGCGGACGTTGTGGTGATGTGGCCATTTTTTGGGGGCGGCCCGATGGGCAAACCCCCGACCGAACTTCCGGGGGCAGGTGGGGCTCTGTGCACCAGTGTCGCATTTCACCCCCAGCAAGAGGTTGTTGCCGCCGGTTTTGCCGATGGTACGGTGCTTCTGATTGAAACACCTACCCAGCGAGTGCTACCAGTCTCTCTGGGCGGTAACGGTCCCGTGAGTGCTCTGGCCTATAGCGCAGATGGCTGCATGCTTGGTTTCGGCACGGAAGAAGGGCTGATCGGTCTGGTTGATCTCGCCGCTGCCTGACGCAGGTCTGCCAGACCCTGTGCGTCTGGCAGACGACAATTGCGTGACCTCAACAAGCAGTGTGTTGCGTCTATCCGCATCCCACCGAATAGGTGGGATGCAACGGAGGGTAATTTTGGTATGAGCGATCAGTTTCGGTTGGTGATTGTGGGTGGCGGTATTGCCGGCCTTGCACTGGCAACGCGTCTGGGCAACAGCCTTGGCCGTGCAGGCAAGCTGGATATTACGCTGGTGGACAAAGGCTTTGCCCATGTCTGGAAACCCATGCTCCATTGCTTTGCCGCAGGCACAGCCCGGAACGAAAACGACCGCATTACCTTTATTTCTCATGCAGCGGGGCACGGTTTCCGGTTCTGCTATGGCGAGATTTCAGGCCTTGACCGGACCAACCGCCGCATCACCCTTGCCCCGTTGGTGGAGCAGGATGAAGACGAGGTTATTCTGGAAGAACGGTATCTTGATTATGATGCCGTGATTTTTGCCATTGGCAGCCGTGCCAATGATTTCGGCACACCAGGCGTGGCAGAGCACTGCATTTTTCTGGACAATGTGGTCGAAGCCAATAACTTTAATGAACGCTTCCGCCACGCGTTGCTACAATCTTACGGACGTGGCACGCCGCTTGATATTGCCATTGTCGGCGGGGGGGCCACTGGCGTGCAGTTGGCGGCTGAACTGCACAAAGCGCTTGATATGGGGTCGCTTTATAATTTTACCCCACAGACACCCGAAATGCGTGTGACATTGCTTGAAGCGGGCCCTCGCATTCTGCCATCTTTCCCTGAAGACGTTTCAGAAGGGGCACATAAGCAGCTGGAAGCCCTGAACATTTCTGTCCGCACAGGGGCAATGGTCAGTGGGGTAGATGAAACCGGCTTTATTTTAAAAGACGGTACACGCGTTGATGCCCAGTTCCGTGTCTGGGCGGCCGGGGTAAAAGCACCGGATGTGACCCGCGCCATGGATGGTCTGGACTACGCCCGTGGCGGCCAGCTAGTTGTGAAGCCCAATTTGCAAACCACACAGGATGACCGCATTTTTGCTGTCGGCGACTGCTCCTACATTCCTGATGGCCCGTTGCCACCCACAGCGCAGGTTGCACGGCAGGAAGCGCATCATCTGGCCAAATATCTGCCAGACTGGATTTTGCATCAAAAACCAATCCCGCCGTTCAAGTTCCACAACAAAGGTGCCATTGTTGCCCTTGGCAGCTATAATGGATGGGGCGCTTTTGCAGACGGCAAGACCTTTGGTGGCGGGACTCTAAACGGTCTAAGCGCCCGTCTAGGTCACACGGCACTTTATCGCCAACATCAAATTGAGCTTTACGGCGTAACACGCGGGCTGATTGCCTGCTTTACGGACTGGCTGGATGGTTTTGTTCGCCCCTCGGTGCGGATGGACTGACTTTCGCGACCCAGTCAGGCTTACAGTTTAAGAAAAACCCTGCCTGTATCCGGCAGGGTTTTTCTTTTTTAACCAGAAGCACTTAGTCGATATATTTGGTGGTGCCTTTATTCAGGCCCTCAATAAAATCCTCACACAGCATATCAACTGCCTGCCCTTTGGCGTTTTTCAGGCGCACTTTACAATCACCATCATTCACGGTGCCGAGCATTTCAAACTGATGCCCACTAATTTCAACTTTCCGGTGAGTCGTCATATCTTCTGCCCCTGTTAGCCTGACGGGCTGACTTATTTGGCCGTCCCATCTACAAATTTTTTGGTGAGGCAATCGTTTCCTGTTTCTGGCTTTCTGCCTTTGACCTGCATCAAGTAATGATAGAAAATGTAGAAAGACAAAAATAGAGTAAACGCATAATAAAAATCAGAATTCTTATGCTTAATAAACAAAAATTTTGTGCAAAATACATAATAAAAGCGGCAAACCCTGTGGTCTGCCGCTTTGCCCTAAAATTATAACTAACTCAGTCCGATGATACAGCGCTTTTGCGCTAAAACCCTGTATCTTTCTTCACGCGTGTTTCTGTAAAAAAGCCTCTGTGATTTTGTTAACCTCACTTGCCTTTTCCATTTGCGGCAGATGCCCAACACCCGGAAAGAGATGCTTTTCAACTGAATCAGGCACATTGTCTGCCCCAGCCACTGGCAAGACTTCGTCAGCTTCCCCCCAGAATAGCTGTACGGGAATGCTTGCAGCCTCCAGCACCGGCCGCAAATCATCCCCTTGTTCTCCATTCGGGAAGCAGGCTGCCGCGATAGTACGAAGCGCATCGCGTGCACCATCCAGACGACGGGCCCGCATCACGCTATCCACCATCTTGCGGCCAATCAGCCCTTTGTCATGCACCAGCTTTTCCAGTTCCTGCTGCATGGCGCGGTTACGGTCGGCTTCGGTAAAGCCCGTGATGAACTCCATATTCACGGCTTTTTCAAATCCTGCCGGAGCCAGAAGTGACAGAGAAGCCACTTTATCCGCATGATTTTTCAAAAGAGTAACCGCAACACCGCCACCCAAAGAATGACCCATGATGTGTGCTTTGGAAATTGAAAGCGCATCCAGCAGAGCATTCACAGCGCTTGCCAGCCCAGCCAGAGATCCGTCTTTAACTGTTTTTGACGATGCACCATGCCCGGGCAGATCAAAAGCAATCACTCGCCGACCAGAAGCCAACGCTTCCTGCGTCAGCATCCAGTTGCTGATATCGCCGCCAAACCCGTGAATAAGAAGGAGTGGTGTCCCATCCCCATCTCCTACTTCACGCACGTTCAGGCTGTATTCGCCAGCTTCAACCTGATGTGGTTCCGTATTGCGGGTTGACGCCGTATCCTCTGTTTCATCTGTGGTCTGTTCAGACTGAAATTTGGCAATAAACGCGTCTATATCAGCATCTGACACGCTGGCATCAGCAAGAACACCAATCAGAGCCCCTACCGCCAATGTTTCACCCGCCTGCGCGACTTGTTTGCGCAGGGTGCCAGCCGCAGGGCTTTCATAGCCACTGGTAATTTTACTGGTTTCAATATCAGCCAGTTCATCACCCTGTTTCACACTTTGGCCAGCCTGCACCGTCCAGGAGGCAAGTTTGCCTTCTGTCATGGCCAGACCAAATTTCGGCATTGTCAGCGGTATCACGTCTTGTGTCATGGTTCAGGCAACCTCACGCGCATGCTGTTTCATGACTGTTTTAACAGCAGCTTCAATTTTATCGGCACTGGGCATGTAAAGTTTTTCAAGCGGGGTAGAGAACGGTACCGGCGTATGCGGTGGCACAACGCGCAAAATAGGGGCTTTAAGCGCACCAAAGGCCCGTTCTGCCACTAACGCTGAAATGTCACATGCCATGTTACAGCGTGGACTTGATTCATCCACCACAATCAAACGACCTGTTTCTTCCACACATTCCAGAATAGTATCTTCATCAAACGGGGACGTTGTGCGTGGGTCAATCACGGTACAGGTAATGCCCTGTTTTTCTAACCTGTCAGCCGCTTCGTTTGCCATGCCAACCATGCGGCCAATCGCCACGATGGTCACATCTTCACCCTCGCGCGTCAGGTTCGCTTCGCCGAATGGGATGGTGTAGGATTCATCAGGAACATCTTCCTCATCATCATACATCACCTTGTTTTCAAGAAAGATCACCGGGTCATCATCACGGATTGCCTCAATCAGCAACCCTTTTGCTTCGTAAGGCGATGACGGAATAACAACCTTTAGCCCCGGAATGTGGGTAAACAACGGATAGAGTGATTGGCTATGCTGTGCAGCAGCATTGAACCCTGCTCCATACATAGCCCGAATAACCATTGGGGTGCGGGCCTTACCACCAAACATATAACGGAACTTGGCAGCCTGATTCAGCACCTGATCCAGACATGACCCAATAAAATCAACAAACATCAGTTCCGCCACTGGGCGCAGGCCTGTAGCCGCAGCACCTGCCGCAGCACCAATGTAGGAGGCTTCTGAAATAGGAGTATCCCACACACGCTCTTCACCAAATTCGGTCAAAAGTCCCTTGGTCACGCCGAGCACGCCACCCCACGCATCCTGCACGCCTGATGTACCACCACGGCCACCGGCTACGTCTTCACCCATCAGAATAACGCGGGGGTCACGGCGCATTTCCTGTCGCAGGGCTTCATTAATAGCCTGACGAAAACTCTTTTTGCTCATTGTCTTTTCATCCTTTCACACCTGCTGTGCCTGCTCTGTGTCATCATGTGATGTGACAATAGATCAGACAGATCGGCAGGGTTTATCTGTTGTGTCGGGTGGCTCAGTATTTCACGTACACATCGGCCATCAGGGCTGCATCTTCGGGCCATGGAGCAGCCTTTGCTGCAATCACGGCACTTTCGATTTCGTCATTTACAGCGGAATCAATATCATCAAGGGCACTGGCATCCAGCAGACCGGCTGACGTTACGCGGTCACGGAAATGCTTCAGGCAGTCACGATTTTCTTTCTCCGCAGCGACTTCACCAGCCTTGCGGTATGTCATGGAATCACCCTCAAAGTGACCATACCAGCGGCTAAGGTGCACGTGCAGCATCACCGGACCTTTGCCAGAACGCGCATGGTCTATGGCTTCGCGTGCTGTTTCGTGCACGGCAAAAAAGTCCGTGCCGTCACATTCCATATAGGGCATGCCAAACCCGGCGGCGCGATCTTTCTGGGTGCCCGCGCAGGCGTAAGATGCGCCTGTTGCTTCGCCATAGCCGTTATCTTCAACGACAAATACGGCTGGCAACTGCCAGACACTGGCCAGATTGAGGCTTTCAAGCGTGAAGCCTTCGTTTGAGGCACCATCACCATAAAAAGCAATGGCAACGCCATTATCTTTCAAAACCTTGTGTGACAGTGCTGCACCGCAGATCAACGGCGGGCCACCGCCCACAATCCCGTTCGCCCCTAGCATCCCTTTTGACAGGTCCGCAATATGCATGGAGCCACCTTTACCCCGACACACACCTGTCTGACGGCCATAAATTTCGGCCATCATGCCACCCACATCCACGCCTTTGGCAATACAATGGCCGTGACCACGGTGGGTGCTGGCGATTGTGTCATTGTCGTTCAGATGCGCACACACGCCAACGGCTGATGCTTCCTCGCCGCAGTAAAGATGCACAAAACCCGGAATCTCGCCGGTAGCAAATTCAACATGCAGCCGTTCTTCAAACACGCGGATAGTACGCATAGCACGATAAGACTGAAGCAGTGTTTCTCTGGCAATCTGCATGGAAGCAATCCTTCCTGTTTTTTTGATTGTTGCGATTGAAAAGTAGAATGCCAACGCCGCAATCTTACCCATTGAAACGCATACGTCAGTTCACTTTATGCGATTCACGCATATGTGAATTTCTTATTTTTTAATTAACAGAAGAACTAAGCGGCTTGGGCCTCTTTGTTGACTGCCCGGTTTTCCCCCGTTTTTGCCCTACATCTGATACGTGTATAATGCGCCGCGCCAACCCATAGACCGATCTTTGGCCGACCTGCGCGCCTTTGGAGCCCACGCCATGCAGCAGCCCTTACCCCGCATCCCCGACGCCACGCTGAAAAACCTGATTGCTGTGTTCTATACCCGCGTACGGAAGGACCCTGTAATTGGTCCTGTTTTTAATGATGCGATTACTGACTGGGAGGCCCATCTGGAAACACTGTTTCTGTTCTGGACGTCCCTGCTCTATGGCAACACCGGGTATAATGGCCGCCCAGTCCCAGCCCATTTCAAGCATCGCGAGCATATGACACCCGCCGCCTTTACGCGCTGGCTGGAATTATGGGCGCAGACAACAGACGACCTTCTCCCGCCAGAAATTGCCGCCCTGTTACAAGACCGCGCTGCCTGTATTGGCACCAGTTTTCAACGGGCAATGGCGTTTCAGGGCGCACGATAGACCAGACATCTGTCTGCCTTCCCTCAACAGGTCAGCACCAAATCCGAATCTAACAGGTGTAACAGCGCAGAGAAACCACGCTTCCATGGTGCCTTCCGGCACACTTATCAGGCAGTATAGCCGTATTTCCACCATCAACGGGCTTTACGGCTGTTCGGCACATACTTCAGCCGGACACCTTCATGCATACACTCAATTCAGGCATCCCGACTGCCATAACGGGTCAACGTAACCGACGAATTGACCTTATGCGAGGCATTGCTGTTCTGCTGGTGTTGTTTCACCATTTCTGTATTGCCTATCCGCTGGGTCATTCATGGTTGGCAACCCTTCTCACCCCCGAAGGCGTCCGCGCCGTTGCCCGCAACGGAAATTATGGCGTCACGATATTTTTCGTTATTTCAGGCTTTTTAATAACCCGTAACGCTTTGGCACGATGGGGTGACCTTTCTAACCTTAACGTACGTGTTTTTTATGCCTATCGCTTTGCCCGTATCATCCCCTGTCTGCTGCTGCTGCTCGTGCTGGTAAACGGATTGGCGTTAACGGGGATTTCCATTTTTACCACACATGTCACCGGCCTTTCCCCTTTGGTGGCCATGATACGGGCCAATATTGCGGCCCTGACGTTCAGTATGAATGTGTTTATTGCCCATTATGGTTGGGTCAATTATGCCTTAGGCGTTCTGTGGTCCCTTTCAGTTGAGGAAGTTTTTTACCTTACCTTCCCCATGGTTGGTCTGCTCTTACGGCGGCAATCTCTTATTCTGATGTTCTGGAGCCTCATTGTTCTGATTGGCCCGTTTTATCGAATGGCGCATCAGGATGATGAATCCGGGTTTCTATTTGCTTATTTTGCCTCTTTTGACGGCATTGCCATTGGCTGCATGGCGGCTGTTCTGGCATCCCGCCTTAGCGTCAATAGTAGCATATTGCGGTACCTACAGCCTGTAACAATCGTCGGAATGGTGTCCTTATATCTCTACCGTTCCATAGGGGGCACCAACATATGGGGGGTCACCGCCATGGCGCTTGGAGCTGCAATTCTGCTTGTGGGTTCAGTCCATCATGCTAATGGACCCGTTATCTCCCGCTTTCGTCTTCTCCGTGGTGTGGAATGGACTGGCCGCCTCAGCTACGAACTTTATCTGTTTCACCTGATTATTCTTGGTCTTTTACGTACAGTTCTTCCAGCCAGCACAATCGCCGCCACTGGGGCAGAGCGCTTGGGGCTATTGGGGGTGTTTCTGGCAGGCTCTTTTCTTATTGCCAGTTTAATCGGGCGGTATTTTGCCGAACCGCTCAATAGAAAACTCCGCAAAGCCTTGGCCAAACCTTGCCCGCGCACACTCCCAAAACGGGCTGCCTTGTAGCAGCCCTACTTTTTCCAATCTTTTACAATTACATAAAATATTTCGGGAGTTATCCCAGTATTTTAGCTTTTTTAAGATGGCATCAAAGGTTCAATCGGCCAATCAACACGCGCCAGCGCTCTCGGGCCAAGCCAAGCCATGACCAGCGAAAATGGTACACTTGCCAACAAAATACCCCACAACCAGACTGGCACCGAGTGTTCACTTAACAGCAGGGTGAATCCCATCTGCACATAAACAAAACTCCCCAGCATATTTAAGACATGAATAATAGCAGGGCGCGTTTTACGGGGTGTCAGCAACAACCCTACGCTAGGAAGATAACTGCTACCCACAATCAGCACGAAAAGAGCCAGCATTGTGATTGGAAGGCGGCTCCATGCCAGACCGGCCATTTCAATACCTAATGGCGCACAGAGCAACGCAGCCAGGGCCGCACTTTGCACCGCCCGTTTTGCATGTGTTGCATAAAGTGCGTACGCAAAATCAGCCCGTGTGCCATAGCCAGCCAGATTAAGCAGAAATGGCCAGTCTGCCCGCATCAATATCCATGTTGTCAGACCATTGGCAGAGATCATGCAGATCATTTGCGCTACGGTGATCATGCTTTTTCTGATCGCGGCCCATTCTGGCCAATGACCAGCATGCACAGTTTCAACCACAAAATTAATGCAGAAAAACACACCCACCAATGCAATGCTGGTTACCAGAAACCCCGCCGGGCCGGGGGTAATCATTGTATTCGGCACAGGTGGTTTCCGCAGCCATGGAAACTGCCACATCATAATGCGCGTAAATTGCCCACTGCCACGTGTGTTTTGAGAAGGAAAGGAGGCTCCCCTGTTTTCGACGTCAGATAGGGTTTGGTCTTTAACCGTCACCGACACCGTATGGGGTTCAACCGCAGGTAAATGAAACCCTGCGTTTATTGGAGGCGATGCACGTTTATTTTGCCCAGGCCCTTTCATGGCCTGCATCATCTGGCCTATTTCACGGGCACCCAGCCTGACCTTAATTTTGCCTGACTGTCCCTCCTGCGCAGCACCGGGAACACGTCCCTGCACCGGTGCAGGAATATGCTGCAATTCTATCAGGGTAAGCGTGACCCCAATCAGCAATAATGCAGCCCCGACATACCAAGGTGCCGATAAAACGCGCTCCTGCGCCTGCGGAAACAGGAAAACAAAAAACATGCCCACCATCAGCACCATACGCAACCATCTGATCGGGCCGCTGCGCAGGGCTTTTGGTGTGGTCATGTCAGAATTTACGACCATGCACAGGGAAAGTGCTTCCAATGCCAGAATATTCAGTAATGGTGCGCCCAGATGCCATATCGGTATCGCCATGACCACGGTAACAAACACCAGAACACAATGCACCGCCCTGTATTCTGCCGTAATCATCCCCGGCGTCATCCTGGCTAAGGGGCTACGTACCTGACGCCAATAGTGTACGGAAACAGACGTGATAAGCCCCTGCAGGCCAAGCCACCACCATGTTGACAGGGAAGACGGCAGCTTAAAAAGGCCATCCTGCCAGTGTGTTGCCTCATGGTCGGTAAAGGCTATGAAATACGCGACACACAACCATACTATACCGGTAAGAAACGAGTAGTTTTCACGCACAAACACGGGCGAGACGTACAGCCTTAAAGCATGAAGCATATTTTTCATCGGGACAGATCCAGAAACAGGTTTTCTACATCTGGCATTTGCACAGACAAACTGCTCTGGCACGCTGCATTATCAAATTCGGGCAACCAACCAGACACCCACACGCCACCATCTTCCGCCGGAGCAAGTATCTGCACGCCCCAGCTTTCTGGTGGAGGCGCAGAAAGATGCCTTACCTGTCCCTGCAATACCAATTTGGTCACGTCTAAAACGACCTGACCACGCCGCATAATTACAAAGCGATCACAGATATTTTCAAGATCCGAGATAATATGAGATGAAATTAGAACCGTTGCACCATGATGATGAGCGTAATCTGGCAACAGCCGCATGAAGTCACGGCGTGCCTGCGGGTCAAGGCTGGCAACGGGTTCATCAAGCACAATCAGATCTGGCCGAAAACGCAATGCCAGCACAATGGCCAGACGCTGCCTTTCCCCACCCGATAGCGACTTGATACGCGCCCGCGGGTCAAGCCCTGCCCAGTCAAGCCACCGGTTATCTTGTGGGGCATTGGCTGGTCGATACTCCGCAAGATAGGATAGTAGCTCACCCACCCGGAACCAGGTAAACCCTGTCATGGTCTGGGGAACAAAGCCTATCCGGTTTCGGGTATGCGGTGTCAGCTTGTTTACGTCTTCCCCAAAAAGACGGATGCTACCTTCATCGGTTGAAAGAAAGCCAAGCAGACAGCCTATTAACGTGGTTTTACCAGCCCCATTAGGCCCAAGCAAAGCAGCGATTTCGCCCTGCGCCAACGTCAGATTAAAATCATCCAGTGCGCGTTTCGTGGTAAAGTCTTTAACAAGTTGGGTAATCTGTAGCGGGAAAACAGGCTCTGACACGCTTCTGGCTCCGTTGCGGAATGGATACTCCATCGTGACGGTAAGAGCCAAAAAGCGTCAAGGAAATAAACCCCCGCGTATTTTACAAAATGACTTTAGCTTTCAACCCTATTTACAAGAACATGCGGCAGAAGCAGCCCTACCCCTGCCACGCCGCACAGCAACCCGCCAACCATGGCTAACGCAACAGACAGTGTCAGGCTGCCCGCAATAAAGCCCAGAACCGCAGGGCCAAGCAAAATGCCCGCATAACCCAGTGTGGTGACCGCAGAAACAGCCAGATGTTCCGGCATACGGTGTTGCCGACCTATAGCTGAATAAAGAACTGGCACAATATTGGCGCACCCTGCGCCCACTATGGCATAGCCTGCCAGCGTCACGGGCCAGAACGGTATAAAAGCAACCAACCCCATGCCGCCCGCAGCCAGAAGACTACCGCCAACAACTAAAACCCGCCCTGCAATTCGGTTTACAAGCCAGTCTCCGGCCAACCTGCCGATGGTCATGGTACAGGCAAAGGCAGCGTATCCTAGTCCGGTATAGCGTACATCCATATGCCGTATGGCTGCCAGAAAAACGGCACTCCAATCTATGGCCGCCCCTTCTGCCAAAAACACAACAAAACACATAAGACCAATGGCAAGAACCACCCCATGTGGCAGCGCAAAGGATGCCCCTTCCGCAGAACTGGTACGACCGGTTAGCAAGCCCGGTATCGCAGCAATAGCCGCTATAGCAATCAAGCTGATACCGACCCCGACAGCCTGTAAAGGTGAAAACCCCATACCGAGAAGTGCGCTGACGCCCGTTGCACCAAGCAGTCCCCCCACGCTGAATAAACCATGAAAGCCAGACATCATGGCTTTGCCACAGGCACGTTCAACAATCACAGCCTGTACATTCACAAGGCAGTCAATTGACCCGACCCCGGCACCGAACAGAATAAGCGCCAGAGCCAGCAGGAAAAGGATGCTGGATGATGCAAGCACAGGAAGAGTGCAGCACGCCAGAACAACTGCGATTGTAATAATCCACCGGCACCCGAAACGCCCCGCTAAAGCCCCTGCTACCGGCATCGCCACTATGGATCCCATACCCAGACACAGCAGCAACAGGCCCAGATGCGCATCATTTAAGCCGCATCTGAGTTTCACATAGGGGATAATCGGTGCCCATGCAGCCCCTGCAAAACCTGCAATAAGAAAAGCAAGACGGGTTGATCTTTGCGCCTGAGCAGATGCGGGCGGCGGGTTGCCCAGTAAAAGCATTAGAAAAAACCTGTGCCTGTGATTGTTTTGACCAGAAGGTCCTAGTCGCTTGTTTTGACAGGATGATGGCGCATCAATCAACCCGTTGGTTTGATGTCAAAGGGACAAAGACCATCATCTAAATACTTTCCTAAAGTATGCTTTGGCATTTAGTTAACGAAAACACCCTTCTTTTTATTGCTTAATTGCAACAATATAAATCGCTTGATCTCCATTCTTCTCAGTGCGGGAATATATAGATGCGCCATCTCTCTTTTATTGTTGGGTTGGGCGCTATGGTGTGTGCCAGCACAGCCCATGCTGCGGCCCCAGACGTGAGCACTGCTGCGGATACGGTTTTTACCAACGGCTTTATTTATACGGTAGATGCCAAAAATTCCATCGCGCAGGCCGTCGCCATAAAAAACGGTAAAATCCTGTATGTGGGATCAAGTGCGGGGGCAAAGCATTATGCGGGCACCCAGACGCAAAAAATCGACCTGCATGGCACTATGCTTATGCCCGGACTGGTTGATGGGCATATGCACCCCATGAGCGGGGGTGAGCGTCTTGTGTCATGCTCGCTCAAATATCTGCCTCTCACAAAGCAGGAATTTTCCGATCGTATTAAAGCCTGTCAGGCTGATCCTGCCGTCCCCAAAAGAAAAAACTGGCTCCTTGTGACCTCCTGGTTTCAGGAGGCCATGCGCCCCAAAGAGACAATTCTAGATAAAACTATTCTTGATAAAATTGATAATAAAAACCCCATCGTCGTGTATTCTTCGTTTGGTCATTCTGCTTTGCTGAATACACCGGCACTTGAAGCTGCGCATATTACAGCCAGCACGAAATCAGAACCGGGTGGTCAGATTATTCATGATGCCAGCGGCCAGCCGACGGGCCTGCTGGAAGACACAGCCTTAAACCTGATTTTTGCCGCACAACCTGCCGCAAGTGATGAACAGAAAGTTGCCGCAGCCAGAGCCGCACTGGCTGCGCTACGGGCACAGGGTGTTACCTCTTTCCTTGATGCCCTTGCCCCGGAAGTCGATATCAAAGCCTTTAGCACCCTTCAACAGAACGGAGAACTGACTGCCCGCGCACATTTCGCGCCGCTTATCACACCCGAGATGGGGCAAGATGTTAAAAAATCTGTTGATTATGTCAAAGGATTAGCAACCAGATATGATCAGGGTCGCATCACACAACAGCCAACCCTTACCGTGCGCCATGCCAAGATGTTTATGGATGGCGTCATCTCTGCCCCAGCCCTGACGGGTATTCTCACCCTTCCGTATCGTGTCAACAAAGGCACGACTGACCATCCTGACTGGCAGCCGGGCTCTTCTACCGGGCCTGCGCCCTATTTCCCCGTGCCTGTGCTTTCAAAACTTCTGCAAGGCCTGGTGCAGGCTGGTATTGACCCGCATATGCACGCTGACGGCGATGGAGCCGTACGCATAGCGCTTGATGCCATCGAGGCAACACGCAATGCCCTGCCGCAGTCAGACTTCCGGCCGGGACTGGCACATGATGAACTTGTGACACCGGCAGATCTGCCCCGTTTCAAACAACTGGGGGCTATCCCGGTCATGTCTTTCCAATGGGGGAAACGAGCACCCGACACAACAGGCCAGACTGCCGATGCGTTGGGCGAAGATCGTTCAAACGCGATGGAACCAGCCTACCGACTTGAAAAAGCCGGAACACGGATTGCTTACGGGTCTGATTGGCCAGTTGACCCGCTAAATGAGTGGTTTGCGCTACAGGTTGGCATTACGCGTCAGAATACACCTGACGCTGAACCCCAATATCGCGACAGACTGGGTAACATGCCCGGCCTCTCCCGCGCATCTGTCTTACGCGCCATTACCATGAATTCAGCTTATGAACTACGTCAGGACACCGTAACCGGATCGGTCGAGCAGGGGAAAATAGCCGACCTTATTGTTCTTGATAGAAACATCACCACTGTTCCGGTTAATGAAATTGGACAAACAAAAGTTCTCTTGACCATGGTTGGAGGAAAGGTTGTTTACAGTCGAGGTGATTTTCTGCCGAAAACACCCTAAATACGAAACAATGGAAGTGGGGAGTACTATGCGCGAGGGCAGTACTCTCCATTTTTTATGAACTGTCCGCTGTTTCGAGATTTAACAGGATAGGAAACCGTTTTCTAAACAAATAAAAAACATACCCTTAAATAGTATTTTATTATTTATTGAATTCTTATTTAATTTATTAGAAAATCACACTTTATTGACTGGAAAATACTCAATAATTACAACTCTATCTTATTCGTGATCTCTCCACCCGATAGAATATGCCTTTCGTTCGTGACACACAGATTTGTGCAAGAAACGGATTGTAAACTCATGACCCATCCCGCGTCTTCAACAGAGACATCGTCCCTTCCCTCTGACCAATTGACCGCACAGGAAAAAGCGACAGCCCGGCATGTTGTTGCGGCGTCTTTTCTGGCGTGGATGCTGGATGCATGTGATTTTTTTCTTGTTCTCTTTACGCTCGACAATGTTGCCAAGAGTTTCAATACATCGCTTGAAAGCGTTCTGCTTGCCCCCACGCTAACACTGATAACCCGCCCCATAGGTGCGTATCTGTGCGGCCGTGCAGCCGACAAATATGGTCGCAAGCCCGTCATGATTATCACCATTCTGGTTTATTCCGTCATTGAAGTCCTCTCCGCATTTTCGCCAACACTCTGGATGTTTCTTGTGCTGCGAACCCTGTTTGGCATTGCCTTGGGCGGCGAGTGGGGCGTTGGTACCTCTCTTATTATGGAAAGTGTTCCGGCGTCATGGAAAGGCACCGCATCTGGGATTTTGCAGGCAGGATATCCGGCAGGATATCTGCTGGCCTCTATCGTGTTTTTAACACTGCCGATTGTGGGGTGGCGCGGATTGTTCATACTTGGCGGGAGTGCTGTATTTTCCGCCCTGTATATCTGGCTGCGGGTGCCTGAAAGCCCCGACTGGTTGGCCCGACAGAAAGCGCCTAAAAGTCACACCCAGCCCCAGCAAGGACTATGGAGTGTGGTGCGCCAGAATGTCGCCTTATGTGTGTTTGCCGTCACCCTGATGGCGGCTTTCAATTTCATGAGCCACGGGTCACAGGATTTATACCCAAAAGTGTTTCTTGCACTTGAACGCCATATCCCGGCCCCCTCCATTACCTTGATTGTCGTGCTGTATAATGTGGCGGCTATTGCTGGTGGATTGTTTTTTGGCGTGCTGTCTCAACGGATCGGAAGGCAATATGCCATTGCTGTGGCAGCACTTTTAACCATTCCCCTTCTACCGCTATGGACCCTTCCACAATCAGCTATCTGGCTGACCGTTGGCGCTGTGTGCATCCAGTTCTGTATTCAGGGGGCATGGGGTGTTGTACCGGCCTATTTAAGCGAATTATCCCCTGCATCCGTCAGGGCCACGTTTCCGGGCTTGGCGTACCAATGCGGTAATCTGCTGGCAGCCAGCAACGCACTTTTGCAAACGGAAATTGGGCGTGTTCTAGGCCGTGGTCTTGCCCCAGCCCTTATGCTGACAGTGGGGCTTGCTGCTGTAACTGTGCTGGTGCTGACCTTGCTTAATGCCAGACTTCACCCACAAGCACGCGGGGAAATGTGAGATCGGCCGTCATGGTACCGAGACCACGACAACTGTCCGCGCCGCACCATGTGGGCAGCCTTGTCCTGTTTTAAAAACCGCAGGAAATCCGGCCACCAATAAAGCGTGGCTCGCCGGGAATGTAGAAATAGGTCGTCGTGGCCTGCCCTCCGCTTTCTGCATACCGGCGGTCAAGGATATTGCGGGCATAGAGCGTTGCTTCCCATTTTCCTGATGCAGGGCGAAACGTCACATGCGCCCCGAGCAGGAAGTAAGGCGGCAGGCGATAAAACCCTGTTCCGCCCGGCGTAATGGCCTGACTTCCCCGGTACAGCCAGTCTGGCCCGAAATCGAGTGAGTAAGCATGAGCAATCGGCTGCCGCCAGTCTGCTGACCCATTCAATGTCAGTTTGGGTTGCCCGTTATCTACCCCGGCAAAATTATCGTTAATGGCTTTCCATACACCATGCTGCGCATAATATGCGTTGGTCTTTGCGCGGTTAACGGTAGGAAAGTTCTGAAAATTACCGCGCTGCCAGCCAATATTTTGCGTCAAGAACAAATGGCTGAACGGATGCGCCTCTATGGTGCCTTCAAACCCCCAGCTTTCAGACTTCGGCGCGTTGGTAATCTCAC
Organism: Drosophila asahinai; assembly: GCA_008042795.1. Taxonomy (NCBI): domain Eukaryota; kingdom Metazoa; phylum Arthropoda; class Insecta; order Diptera; family Drosophilidae; genus Drosophila; species Drosophila asahinai. The sequence continues at coordinate 262,643 of VNJZ01012742.1, forward strand.
TCAGTGGCCCGTAATTGGGGATAAGTACAGTGCCAAGGATCTGCTGGTTATGGAAATCATTGTAAAATGCTGCACCGTTGAGACGCAAGCGGTTTGGAAAAGGATCAGCCTTAAAACCGGCTTCATATGTCAACACAGTTTCCGGTTTAAACGGATCAAGCTGGGCCTGAATCTGCGTATTGTTGGCTGTAAAGCCGCCGGGTTTAAACCCTTTGCTCATTTTGTAATACACCAACGCATGCTGCGTCATTTGCCATGACACACCGACCTGCCCGGCAAACTGGTTTGATGCTGTGCTTTCCGCATGGAAATTCTGTGTCGCACCACCAAATATCTGTGATTGCAACCCGGTTATGGAACGGTCATCCAGTTCATGCAGCAGCCCGGCCCAGATGGTCACGCCATGCGGCAGGCGATAGCTTAAATGCCCAAATTCAGAAACGCTTTCCTGATTCATGCCAAAGCTGGTAGCCATCATGTAGCGGCGGGCTGAATAGTCCGTATAATCAAAAAAGAACCGCTGGTTCATGCGGGTACGTTGGTAATAGGCCCCCACAACCCATTGCAGCCTGTCATCCGGATGAGAATTGCTTAGCCGCACTTCCTGCGTAAAACTGTTAGCATCAATGGTGCGATAGGTATCCGCCTGAGACTGCGCCGTACCGTCCTGATCCGTATATTCGCCTTCACGTTCGGTCTCAAAGGCACTGATGGCTGTAAAGGTCACAGGCCCGAAATCATGAACAATGTGAAGATCAGCCCCCCAGAACTGATTATGCTCACTGGGTTTAATCCCTGCTTTACGGCCAATCAGTTTTGCAAATGCTGGACGGGAAGACCATTCAGCCTCTTTCCACGATTGCATATGTGGCAGAGGTTGTGTGCCGATCAGCCTGTGCACTGGCACACTGGTAACAACCTGACTGTTATCCTGCGTGAAATGACCACCCAGCAGAATGGTTGTGTGACTATCCGGCTTCCATTGCAGCTTGCCGCGCAATGCCCAGAGATCAGCATCACCCAGATGATCCCCGTTCAGCGGATTGGTCTGCCAGCCGCCGCCATGACGGGTCTGCCCCGCCAGCCGGAAACTCAGACCTTTGGCTAATGGGCCAGAAACATACGCTTCGCTGCGACTGCGGGCGTAAGACGCAATATCCTGCGATGCGCCATAGTGCCAGACATCCGTCGGGTTGTTGGTGTGCAGATGCACTTCCCCGCCTGTATCAGACTGGCCATGTTCCGTGCCCACTGGGCCGGGTGTGACGGTTGCCCCGGCCAGATCAAACATCTGCCCGTCAGACATGGTGGAATAGGGGTAAGCCACATCATCAATATAGGTCAGAACTGGCCCCATATTGTTCTGCGTAAAGTCATTGAATCCGGCCCCACGCAGATAAAAATTGCTGGATGCCGTGCCGTTAATGCTTTGCATGGTCAGGTTGGGGGCCACACGCTCCAACCCACGGAGCGTGACAATATCCCGCTCTTTCAAGCGCTCGGCCGTAATGCGCGTTGTGGCATCTGGCAGATGCTGTGCATCAGGGTAGGCAAAATCATGCCGACGGGCACTGACATCCACATCTGTTGCCTGCCGAGACACGACCGGGCCGCCCTTACCATGCACACGCTGGGCGGGATGCGCTGCTGCGACAGACGAAGAATGACGCGCAGGCAAAACAGTTGTGGCAGCGCCTTTTGCGGGCAAACTTTCTTTGCCGGGGGCCGCCATCAAGCCAGAAGGAACAAACGCCGCCATAGTCAACGCCGTACTGACAACCCAGGCACTACGGAATGATCGTACGCCGACTTTGCCTTTCAGCTTCTGAACCCGGTAAAAAATCTGCCTGCCCCCCCAAGACCTGCCAAGCCGGGAAGCAGATGCCCCGCGCTATGCTTCATCCGCCATCACGATTGGCTGAATAGGCCCCCTATGAAGGGGAACAGACAGACGTTGCAACCCTGAACGGCAGGGTTAAGCCATTTTTCTGCATGAACGTGCGGCACATCACACACTTTCTGCATAAACAGCGTCGAAGGCACTCTCAGACAGGCAGAATGGCTCTGTCTATCAGTATCCGCGCTCTGGATCATACCGGAGTGCTACCGCCTTCCCACTCTCCAAGGCAGTAATAGTCTCGGCAACGTAGCGGGCACGCGCCCTACGGGACGCTTCCGATGCAACGTGTGGGGTTATCAGCAGCCCAGCCTGATCCCACAGCGGCGAAGACGCAGGTAGAGGCTCCGTTGGGAAAACATCCAGCACAGCGCCATGGAGTGTTTCATCCTGCAACGCGCGAAGCAGGTCGGCCTCGACGACCAGAGAACCGCGCCCAACATTGATAAAGCCGGAGGGCTTTTTAAGCTGGCTTAAGACCTCATACGTCACGATACCGCGTGTTTGCGGTGTTTCGGGCAAAAGACACACCACCATATTGCATTCCTGCAAAAAAGCCGGAAGCGCCTCAACTCCGGCATGGCATTCTACTCCAATGCAGTGTTTTGGGGTTCGCGCCCAACCGGAAACCTGAAAGCCTGCGCGGGCAAGACATTGGGCCACAGCTGCGCCAAGATGCCCCAGCCCCATAATCCCGACCCGCGTTTCGGATGCAAGCCGCACAGGCGGCATACCGCGCCTGGCCCATTGTCTGTCTTTTTGCGCAACATGCCAGCGGGGGGCTTCTCGCAACAGGGAAAAAACCGCCCACTGGACATAATCCGCCATCTGGGCCGCGGTTTCTTCTCCCCCCATGCGAATAATCGGCACATGGCGTGGCCATGTTGGGTCTGACGTAATGTGGTCGACCCCGGCTGCCGCACTTAAAATCGCTTTTAAATTAGGCATTTGCGCCAAGCGTCCGGCATCTGGTTCCCATACCAGAACATAGTTGACGGCGGGCAGATCAAGGGCTGGGTCATACCAATCCCGCACATCCAGATCCGGCATCAGGGTGGCAAAAAGAGACTTCCACTCCCCAAACGCAGAACGACCGCCAGATTTAACCGCCAGACAGACCATAACGCCCCCGTTTTAATAATGTGAGAAAGCCACAACACTCTTGCATACGGTGCACCCCGAAGACTTATGCCGCACCGCAAATCACACTCATAACTGAAAGGTATCTTGAAAAAGGATGCGCCGCAGGGACACTCACATTCCCGTATTTTGTCCCCCGTTCTGTCTGGCACCCCGAACAGGAAGTGACGGCGTGAACACGCCCTCACCATCGGCAGGGGTAGGCATACGCGCCCGTCCATGCTTTAGCTTATGCACCTAAATACAGGCAGTTGGACGGCACGGGGGTGGTCGTTCTGTGTGTTTTACACCCCCACCATAAAGATTACGGAGAGACATCGACTGATGTTGAAACGGTCTACAAAACTTTCGCGCAGGCTGGCCCTGTTGCTGTCAGCCGGAATTGGTCTGGGCAGCGTTGCTGTCACTGCCCATGCAGAAGATGCTGCACAAACCACCACGCCAGCCGTCCAGCCGGCCTCTTTCGGGGCATGGGGCGTTGACCTTGCTGGGCGCGACACCGCTGAAAAGCCCGGTAACAACTTCTTCAAATACGCTAACGGCACGTATCTGGATCATCTGACCATCCCGTCAGACATGACAAGCTATGGCCCGTTCAATGCTCTGGCTGAACTCTCTCGCCAGCGCGTGCAGACCATTCTGAATGAACTGTCTGCCCACCCGGTCAAGCACCCTGCCAGCATCGAAGAAAAGCTGGGCACGTTCTATGCGTCTTTCATGGATGAAAAATCCGTTGAGAAGCAGGGCACCAAGCCAATGCAGGCTGATCTGGATGCCATTCTGAAAATGAAGGATGCTGCTGCGTTTGCCACGCTGGCTGGCAGTGCCACAACCGGCTTTGCAACATCGCCGTTCTCTCTGGCCATTAACCCCGATGCCAAAGACCCCACCCATTACGCCCTGAATGTTGATCAGGACGGATTGGGGCTGCCAGACCGTGACTATTACCTGAAGCCGGAATTCGCAGCCAAAAAGACTGCATATCAGACCTACATCACCAAGGTTCTGACGCTGATCAAATGGCCCGAACCTGCACAGGCAGCAGCAGCCATTGTCGCGTTTGAAACCAAACTGGCTGAAACGCACTGGGCGCGTGCAGACCTGCGCAACCCGGAAAAAACCTACAACCCAATGACGGTAGCAGACCTTGCCAAGGCAGCACCGGGCTTTGACTGGGTTGGCTGGCTGACGGCTGCGGGCCTGCCCAAGGAAGGGCTTGAAAACCGCACTGTGATTGTGGGCGAACCCTCCGCCATTACAAGCGGCGCTGCCGAGCTGGCGAAGGCCGATATTGGCCTGCTTCAGGCATGGGAAGCCTTCCACACGGTAGAAAACGCCACAAGCTATCTGCCTGACGCATTTGTTCAGGCCCGCTTTGAATTCTCCAAGGCTCTGACGGGCCAGCCTGCTCTGCCAGCACGCTGGAAACGCGGTGTTCAGGCGACAAGCTCGGCCATGGGTATGGCGCTGGGCAAGGTTTATGTGGAACGCTACTTCCCCGCAGAAAACCGCACAGCCATGCAGAAGCTGACAAATGACCTGAAAGATGCCTTCCGCATCCGGTTGCAGCACAACACATGGATGAGCAAACCCACACGCGAAGCCGCCCTGCGCAAGCTGGAAAACTTTGAAGTGCAGGTTGGTTACCCCAACGAATGGCGTGACTATTCAGACCTAGCCGTGAAGAAGGGCGATGTCTATGGCAACGCCAAAAACGGCATTGCCTTTGAATGGCATTACTGGGTTGCCCGTCTGGACAAGCCGGTAAACCGCAACGAATGGGATATGACACCCCAGACGGTGAACGCCTACAACAACCCGCTGTTTGATCAGGTTGTGTTCCCGGCCGCCATTCTGCAGCCGCCGTTCTTCAATGCCAAAGCAGATGCCGCCGTCAATTACGGAGCCATTGGCGGTGTTATCGGCCATGAAATGACCCATTCATTTGATGACGAAGGCCGCAAATTTGACGAACATGGCCGCCTGCGTGACTGGTGGACCAAAGCCGATGCCGACCGCTTCCAGAAGCTGGCCGACCGTCTGGGCGCGCAGTACGATGCTTTTGAAGTACTGCCCGGCGTGCATGTAAACGGCAAACTGACCATGGGCGAAAACATTGCCGACCTTGGCGGTCTGACACTGGCGCTTGATGCCTACCATGCGTCCCTGAAGGGTCAGCCCGCCCTGGTCATTGATGGCCTGACGGGTGACCAGCGCGTGTTCCTCGGATGGGCACAGGTCTGGCGCGAAAAGCTGCGTGACGACACCGTCAAGCAGTTGGTGGTGACAGACCCGCATTCCCCACCGCAGGCACGCGTCAATATCCCCATGCATAATATCGATGCATGGTACAAGGCATGGGACGTCAAGGCTGGCGACAAGCTGTACCTGACACCCAAGGAACGGGTTAAAATCTGGTAATAAAACCGGTTTTACAGTCCGGTTCTGCCGGGGCTTCAACGTAAGGGAAGCCCCCACTTCTGGTCCGGAACACGCGCTTTACAGCGCCTTTCATGGCTCGCCTTCGGGCGGGCCATGCTTGCTTTGGCCCTCCTTCGTCGGTTAACCAAGGCAGCCATGCCCCGGCCCCAGTGCAACTAAGGCCGGGTCCGGACCGCTATGTGGTCGCCCCTCAGCCCACGGAAACGAGCCCTGATGACCACCGCGCCACGCCCCCCTCGACACAGCCCCCCGTCAAAAGCTGCCTCGGTCCCTCCAGAAGACCAGAGCTATGCTGCGCAGAGCGTGTCCTCTCAGAATGAAACATCCGCGCCTCTACTGACTGCGGTTTCCACGCCTCGGCGGAAGGTCATGCAGGGAATTGGGGCTGGGGCTGCCGCTTTGTCATGGGGCACGTTGCATCCTCATTCCGCTCGGGCCGAACAGGCGTCCGCCACAGCACAAAATCAGGCACCGCAGACGCCTCGGCCCCCGACACGCTTTTTCACAGCAGCNCTCGCCCCCCGACACGCTTTTTCACAGCAGCCGAACTGGCGTTTCTGACAGCCGCCTGTGAACGGTTATTTCCGGAAGATGATATGGGGCCGGGAGCAACCGCACTGGGTGTGCCAAATTTTATTGACGGCCAGATGAATACCCCTTGGGGGCGAGGAGAAAAATGGTTCATGGCAGCCCCTCATCGCAGCGGGCCAGCTAATCTGGGCTACCAGCTTCCCTACAGCCCGCAGCAGATTTACCGTAAAGGGATCACGGCTGTGCAGGCATGGGTCATGCAAAACCATCACGCCGCGTTTGAAAACCTGCCTGCCGCCACGCAAGATGCTATCCTGAGTGCGCTGGAACACAACGTCACACAGTTTGACGACCTACCAGCCAGTGCATTTTTTGAACAACTCCGTTCAGACACGATTGAAGGCGCATTTTCTGACCCCATTCATCTGGGCAACCGACACATGGGGGGCTGGAAAATGATGGGCTTCCCCGGCGCACGGGCCGACTACATGGATTGGGTTGACCGTTACGAAACGCCTTATCCATACGGCCCGGTTTCCATTAACGGCGAGACGGCCTGACCCATGGCTGAAAAAACACTTCCTCCGGTTGATGCTGTTGTTGTGGGCGCGGGCTGGGCTGGCAGCATCATGGCCAAAGAACTGTGTGAAGCTGGCCTGTCAGTGGTCATGCTTGAACGCGGCGGCCGACGCTCTACCGCAAAAGACGGCGCTTATCCGTCTTCCATTGATGAACTGGAAGGGGCCACCCGGTACAAGCTGTTCCAGAACCCGGCGCAGACAACAGTAACCGTGCGAAACAGGCTTGATCAGGAAGCCCTGCCCTACCGTCGTTTAGCGGCTTTTCTCCCCGGTGAAGGCGTTGGTGGCGCAGGCCTGCACTGGACAGGCGTACACTTTCGCGCCATGCCGCAGGATCTCCGCTTACGCAGCCATGTGATAGAGCGCTACGGACGCAACTTTATACCAGAAGGCATGAACCTTCAGGATTATGGCGTCACCTATGAAGAACTTGAACCCTTCTTTGACCGGGCCGAAAAAGTCTTCGGCACATCCGGGCAGGCTTATACGGTAGGCGGCAAAGTTGTCGGAAAGGGCAACCCGTTCGCGCCTGATCGTTCAGACGATTTTCCGCTCCCCCCCTTGCGCGATGTCTATACCGCGCACCTTTTCCGCAAAGCGGCGACAGAGGCCGGGTTTCACCCGTACGCCATGCCCGCGGCCAATGCGTCCCACCCCTATACCAACCCGTATGGGGCGCAGATGGGGCCGTGCAATTTCTGCGGCTATTGCTCGGACTATGCCTGCTACATGTACGCCAAGGCATCGCCCAATGTGAATATTCTGCCAGCCCTGAAGCGCCACGCTTCCTTTACGCTGCGCAGCAACGCCCACGTGCTAAAAGTTCTGCTTGATTCTACAGGCAAGAAAGCCACTGGCGTGGTCTATCAGGATGCTGAGGGCAACCATATAACTCAGCCTGCCGGGCTGGTTATTCTGGCGGCCTTCCAGTTTCATAATGTGCATCTGATGCTGCTGTCAGGTATTGGCAAAGCCTATGATCCACACAGCAACACCGGGACGGTCGGGCGCAACTTTACGTATCAGAACATTACCAACACCACGGTGCTGATGCCCCCAACCCGCAGCACGGACCAGTTCATTGGGTCCGCAGGCGGCGTTGCGATAGATGATTTTAATTGCGATAATTTTGACCACGGGCCGCTTGGTTTTATCGGTGGTTCTCCCTTGTGGGTCAATCAGGCAGGCGTCAAACCTATTGCCGGGGCGAAGGGCACTTTTCCCGGTGGCCCACGCTGGGGCAGCGCTTGGAAAAAGCAGGCGGTTGATACCTATCGCCACAGCTTTACCATCAATGCGCAAGGCTCCAACATGGCCTATCGGGACGTGTATCTGGACCTAGACCCGACATGGACAAACGTGTACGGCCAGCCCCTGCTGCGCATGACGTTTGACTGGAAAGATAACGATATTCGCATGAACCGTTATGTTGTCAGCAAACTTGACGGCGTGGTGAAGGCGCTGGGCGCGCGTGACGTGCATTACGGAATGCGAGACCCGAACACCCCGTTTGATGTGCGCGATTACCAGACAACCCATTTATGCGGTGGTGCTGTTATGGGGGATGCCCCCAAAACATCTGCACTGAACCGCTATCTGCAAAGCTGGGATGTACCCAACGTGTTTGTTGTCGGGGCCAATGCCTTCCCGCAGGGGATGGGCTATAACCCGACCGGGTTGGTCGCCGCACTCGCCTACTGGTCCGCACACCATATCCGCACACAATGGTTAAGGGGCAATGGCGGCCCGTTGGTGACACCATGACACATCGTCAGCCACCTATTCCAAAGAGCGTTAATTCACACAGGAAAAGCGGAATACATTCTTCGCTGGGCGTAATTCATAATCCGCTGAAAACGGTTACGCATGTTCTACTGCCGGCTGTTGCCTTAAGCTTTGCTGCGGGGGGCATTTCTCCTTCATGGGCTCAGAGATTACCTTCACACTCTGACGGCCTATCGGCTTCCGGCACCGCACAGCCTGAAGACCAGTTGACGCCATCCGATGCGGCACCCCCTCCCCTAACACAAGACCATACACCACAAGGGGCCGTCCATATATCGCCGGAAGCCGGTGCAACAAATTCGCTGGGTACATCAGGCAAAGACGCAGGGGGAAATGCTGCGCCACAAACGCAGCAGAAGTGGATCAAACGCGGGCAATATGTTGCTGCGGCCGCAGATTGCGCAGCGTGCCATACCGTCAAAGAAAGTGCTCCTTATGCGGGTGGCTACGCTTTTGAACTGCCGATAGGCACACTTTACGCATCGAATATCACGCCAGACAAAACACATGGAATTGGCGCATGGACCGAAGCCCAGTTCATACGGGCAATACGTGAAGGTATCCGCCCTGATGGAGCCAGCCTTTACCCGGCCATGCCCTATCCATCTTACGCACGCATGACGGAGACAGACCTGCACGCGCTGTATGTATATTTCATGCAGGCTGTAAAACCTGTCGCGCAGCCGGTGCAGGCCAATGATATTCCGTGGCCACTGTCCATGCGGTTTCCGCTGACGGTATGGCGATGGATGTTTGCTCCCTCACCACAGAACGCACGTCAGGCAACGCAACGACCATTTGCAGACGCACAACTGGCACGCGGCGCTTATCTGGTTGAAGGGCCGGGACATTGTGGAGCCTGCCACACTGAACGCGGCATCGCCATGCAGGAAAAAGCCCTGACGGCAGAAAATGGCGCGGCCTATCTGGCTGGCGGCAAAGCGGTCGATGGCTGGACGCCACCTTCCCTCCGCGCTGAACCGTTGACCGGGCTGGGCGCATGGAGTGTGGCTGACATTACCACTTTCCTGAAAACGGGCCGTAACCAGCGGGGAAGTGCTTTTGGTAATATGGATAGCGCCGTACATCACGGCACACAGTATCTGACCGAAGCGGACCTGACCGCCATGGCCCGCTATCTGAAAAGCCTGCCTGCGGCACAGCCGCACCAAGCCACCTGGCAGCCCGATGCAGCGGCAACCAAAGCCCTTCGTTCTGGCGGGCCGCTGACACAGGGGCAACGTCTTTATCTGGATAATTGTGCCGCCTGCCATCGGTCTAACGGCGCAGGTTATCCCAGTGTCTTTCCACCGTTGGCCAATAACCCGGTTGTTGTGAACCCGGCTACGGATTCGGTCATTCACATCATTCTGGAAGGTTCAACCGTGCATGGGACGCAGGATGCCCCGTCTGCCTTCACCATGCCCGGCTTTGCCGGCCGCCTGACTGATGAACAGATTGCCAGCGTTGCAAGCTTTATCCGCCATGCGTGGGGCAATCAGGCTTCGGTTGTCACGGATGTGGACGTACGGCATATGCGGGCACGTCTTAGCCCTGCCAAAACCCAGACGGCCCCGCCCTCGCCAGCGTTACCACCGGAAAAACAAGCTCCTCTGCCTACACCTCATGTCAGGCCGGAAAGCGAAAACGGGGCTGAACCACCGGCGGCGCAGAGCCCTCAACAGGCTCCGTCCCCGCATGTGGGCACGTCAGAAACGACACATTCCGGCCCAACCGGACCGGAATAGAAAGTTCAGACTGGAATCAATGCGCAAGCAATGGCACACTCAGCCAAATAACTGGCCCAAGCGTTGCCCGATAGGGGCGGAGGAGAGAACGGGCACTTCATGAAGGCTATGCTCAGTCGCTCTTCACGCAGACCGGACGCGCAGGAACCACGGCTGGTTCCGCCTGCCCCCATAGGGACGTCCGCTGCGCTATCAGCACACTCTTCTTCATTGTCGTCTGATGAGCGGGAGAGCCTGAAACCCTCAGCCACGCCCGTTGGTCGTCCTGCCAATTATAAACGGGTCAAAGGCACAGCGACCCCCCTTATCCGCAAGGAAGTTTATGCAGAGCCGACGCTGGGGCCTGTTCTCACCGGGTCGCTCTTCGCGCATTTTGCGCTGTTGACGGCCCTGTTGTGGCAGGCAGCCCACCATCAGCAACACGGCACGCCTGATGGCGCACAGCCATCACCTGTTGAAATGGTCTTTGCCCAGCCGCAAGCCACCAGCGGGATGGTTGGCCCTCAGTCGCCTGATTCCGGCGCAGGCAATTCAGGCAAAAACCCCAGCACAGCCGGACAAGCGGAGCCAACCCCGGCAGATGCAGCGCCCGGCCCGGCTGTTCCATCTGAAGACACGCCAACCGCACCTGAACTGCCAAAATCAGATGACGGGCTCCCCAAGCCGACGCCTGAAGAACATAAGACCGTCAAACCGGCCCATCCGCCGTCTGGCCATAAGCCGCAGGCCGCCGCCAAACCGCGCCCTGTCCCTCGCCCCAAATCGCCCACCAACGCCAACCGGCACGCGGCGTCACCGTTTGATAACCCGATGGACCTGTCTTTCAACGAAGCCCCGGCCCCCCGCCGACACAGGCACGGCAGACCGGGTGGTTCTGGTGGCCCGATTGATCTGTCTGTTGGGCCGGTTGTCGAAAACGGGGCTATCAACGCGCATTATACTTCCCGCGCGTCCGTACGTGGCGTGAGTGATGATTACGGGCAGGAAATCAACGCCTGGATCATGCGCCATATGTACTACCCTGAAGAAGCTGCCCGAAATGGTGAAGAAGGCGCATCATCAGTGCATGTGGTGCTGGACCGTACGGGGCGGGTGAAATCCGTTTACCAGACAGGGTCTGCCGGGTCGTATTATCTGGATGCTGCAACATCCGGGATGTTCCACGGTGCGCAACTGCCGCCTGTGCCACCCGATATGAAGGGCAACCACTTTGATATTGATCTGACAATCAATTACATCCTGATCCGCCACTGAATCTGGCGGATCAGGTCCTTCGTTCGCGTCTATTTCAAAGGCTTACTTTGGTTGGCCGCGATAACGTAACGCATATGCCCAACAGAGAAGCGGTGGGCAAAACGCTGACCAACGAAGCGCCATACCTTTCAAGCAGAGACTGCCCCCAAACCGCCCTTTTTCAGAGCAGTGGTAAACGTGCTCCAATCTTTATGAGTTTGGGCCGCATAAGCGGTTGAAAAATCCGCTATCCCATCAGCAAACGCGCTTCCTTTGCCGATATATCCTGCAATAGCCGCAACATCCCCTGACCGCGCATGAGCACGCGCCAACACCCGACCACATAGCCGGGCATAATCTGCAAGCCCTTCCTGCGCGAAGTCAGCCCCGATGGCCGCAAGCCGTTGATCTTTCACGCGCCGCACGTAGAACTGCCGATCTGTGCCACTTAAATCAGCCACACTTACTTTGGGCGTAGAAGATGCCTCATGCGAAAGCGAAGCTGGGGCCGTAGTTGCCTGCCCAGCATCAGGCGATATACCGGACGCGGCAGTGCCATCGCTATGCGTCCAACCCAGAAAGGCATCTGAAACAGCCTGCATCATACGTTGGCCAGTCACCACGCGTTCACCCTGGTTGGTGTAATGCGGCGCACCAGGCACAAAAGGAGCCAGAACAGATGTCTGGGCTTCCTTAATCTGCAACAGCAGAACGTCCCCATCGGGCGTAGCAAATAGCCCAATGGCACAGAAAGTCCCGACGCTGCCCACCCCCACAACTTTGAAAACTACATCCCGCAGACGATAGCGGTTCAGCAACGCCAGCCGTTCAGCCGGTTGGGTCTCACAATATCGGGCAAAAGCATGCCGAATGGCGTCTTCCTGTGCGGGCAAACGGACAACCAGAGGCGGGTGTTCGCGCAGGCTGGGGGCTCCGGTATCATCCGCCACCAGACCAAAATGCTTACTGGCGCTATCCAGCCTTTTGGCCAAGGCAGCCTCAATCCGCGCCCGCACTTTCTTGTCCCCAAAATGGGCAATCGCGTCCATCAGATCGACCCGGTCAAGCCATACCTGCAACGGTGTCAGGGCAGCAAGCCGCGTCATCTGGCTGCCATATGTCAGGGCCATTTCTTCAGCCAGAGCACGGGTCGCCTTGGCAGAAAGTCCTGTTTCCTCCCCCGCCAGCACCAGTGACGTACCCAGACGTTTGACGTCCCATTCAAATGGAGCACGGTACGTTTCATCAAAATCATTAATATCAAAAACCGGCAGCCCTTCCGGCGAAGCATAACTGCCAAAGTTCGCCAGATGACAATCACCACACGCCTGCACGGTCAGCCCTGTTGTCGGTGTGTGCGCCAGATCGGCAGCCATGACAGCGGCTGCACCGCGTAAAAACGCAAAAGGGGAGGCCTTCATGCGTTCGTAGCGCACTGGCAACAGGCTGGCGATGCGATGCTGCCCCTGCTCCACCAAAATGGAAACCGGATCAACCCGATTGGCGGGCACCGTCCAATCCGCCTGCATTGCCCGACGCACACTGCGCCGTAGATCTGCACCTTTGGCGTAGCGTTCGGCCCTGGTCAGAAAGTGCGGGTCACGTGTGGGTGCGGGGGTAGCCCCTACGGGCTGCACGGTAGGATGCGTTGTCATAAGCGCCAGTATGCGCGTGAATGCAGGATTTGTCAGTCATGACACTGCGCACACGCCATGCATCTGGTGCGCCCCTCCCCGATTAAAGGGCAGGCCCTGTTCTGAGCGCCGCTTTCAGATTTTCCATCCGACTGGCCCCTTCACGGTAGTTCAGGGCTTTTTCAACATGACGCAGATGCTCATCCATCAGACGGGCGGCCTCGGTTGCATCATTCGCTTCAAGGGCATCAATAATCTGGCTGTGTTCGGCACAGGATTCATGCGCATCATGTGTGGACTGATAAAGCGCGGCAATCAGCACGGTCCGGGTTGTCAGATCCTGAAGGATGGAACCCAGAACAGGGTTGCCAATCGTCTCGGCCAGACACACATGAAAATGCCCTAACAGATAACTCCGCCTCGCCCTGTCATCTTCTGCAAGCGCTTGTTCTTCCGCCTGAACATGCTGACGTAAAATCGCGATTTTCTCGGGCGTCACTTTGTCCAAGGTCGCGATCATACCGACTTCAAGCGCACGGCGCGCGTTGATGGTATCACGCGCTTCTTCAACGGTCGGTTCGATCACAAACCAGCCCCGGCGCGACATGACTTCTACAATGCCGCGCGCCTGTAGCCTGATCATCGCCTCACGCACCAAAGTGCGTGACACATTGAAAATCTCTGACAATTCCTTTTCACCCAGCCGTTCACCGGGGGCAATATAGCCAGACAGAGCCGCATAGATGATGCGGTCTTCAATCACATTCGGCTGATGCTGTGAAACGGGTTCTAACGACTTGGTCATGCCGATTTATGGACCGCTTTCTTCATGCAAGACAAGCCTGATACCGTGCTTTTATAAGAGCATCCCCTAAAAAATTATAGCAGCATACCGTACGGCTATCGTTAATTTTTCCTGTGTTATGAACCAGTTAGAAATCGTGGACTGACTGAAAGGATACAGAAGGGCTGTCACGCATTACCTTGTTGCGGAAACAGATCATTTTTTCCTTGTATGCAAGAAATAATTTCATTTATGTTACGTTTTATAAGGTTCTTGTATGCAAGGCGTTCCCATGACCAAGACTGACATACTCACCATGCTGCACCACACCGTCAGTGGTCGTCATCTGCCAGTTGTCCGCCCGCAATGAGATCTGTCCTGTCACTACGTTCTCTGTTCATGCAGATTGTGCTCATGACACTGCTGGGCATTCTGGCAGGCGTTTTCGTGCCTCATGCGTCTGAACACTTCAAGATTCTAAGCGATATTTTCCTTAAACTGATTTCCATGATTGTCGCACCTTTGGTGTTTTGCGTCATTGTGCAGGGCATGCAGGGGGCAGGCAACATCCGCACAGTGGGGCGGCTGGGGGCCAAAGCGCTTCTGTATTTTGAAATCATGACATCGGTTGCGCTGGGGTTCGGGTTGCTGGCTGCCGTTATAGTGCACCCCGGCACCGGCCTTTCCCTGCCCCCGCAGGAAAGTGCGCAGGCAACACAGGTTTTTCACCAACAAGCGTCTTCCCTCAAAACTGGAGGGGTAGAGGCCTTTATTTTGCACCTTATCCCCAAAAACCCAATGGATGCGTTTGCCCATAATGACGTGATGCAGGTTCTGGTCTTTGCCCTTATTTTCGGGTGTGCCTTGCTGCTGGCTGGCGAGCAGGCAGCCCCGGTTTCTCGTCTGATAGATGGGTTAAGCACCGTATTTTTCCGTGTCATGGGCATTATTGTACGGTTTGCACCGTTGGGCGTATTTGGCGGCATCAGCTACACTATTAGCCATTACGGCATTGGGTCTATTGAACCGCTGCTACGCTTCCTGTTTGTCTATTTTCTGGCCGTCATTCTGTTTGTTTTTGTTATTCTGGGTGGCCTGTTACGCTGGTACTGCAAAATCAACATCATCACGCTGCTACTTTATCTGCGTGAAGAAATGAGCATTGTGCTGGCCACAACATCATCCGACGCCGTCCTTCCCCAGATTATGCAAAAACTGATTGATATGGGGGTCGGGCGCAAAACCGTGGGGATTGTGATCCCGGCAGGTTACTCCTTCAATCTGGATGCGCTTTCCATTTATCTTGGTCTGTCCATCGTGTTTTTAGCGCAGGTCGCGCATGTCAGCCTAAGCTGGCCGCAACTGCTGCTGGTTATCGGCATGGCTCTTCTGACGTCTAAGGGGGCACATGGGGTACCCGGGGTCGCCATTGTTATTCTTGCGGCAACCCTGTCTCTTGTTCCCGATATTCCGACTGTGGGGCTTGTGCTTCTTGTTTCTGTTGACTGGTTTGTCGGCATTGCCCGCGCTTTTGGCAATATTGTCGGAAACTGTGCCGCGGCAGTCGTGGTGGCAACATGGGAAAAAGACATCAACCAGACACAGGTTCTCGCAACGCTTTCAAACGTCACAACAAAAACTGCCCGCACAAATAACGCACCTGAAATCCTGACCAGACCAATCCAAGACGAAACCGCGGGTGAATAACATGTAGCCCCGCCGTTTAACCCACACTCTCCTCCATACCTTCCCTTTCTCCCCGAGGTTTACGATGTCCTTTCGTGCGCCAACGCCCAAGCTATGCCTGAAACTTGTCCTATCCTGTTCCTGCCTGATCAGCGCACCTGTGTTTGACAGTCTGGCCGCAACGGCCCCGGCGCACTCCTCTGCATCACATCATGCGCCTTCGCATTCTAAAAAGGCTGCTGTTCAAGGTGTGAAAAAAACAAGCCGTTCGCGGCGCAGCACCGGGCCACTGACATCCTCTCAGGGGGAGGATGTGCAGGTTAGCATCCGGCGTGATCCCTTTCGCAACCAGCAACATATGCCAGATTCCGCAACGCGCCTGACCGGTAAGGATCTTCAGGAAAAAAATGTGCGGCAGATGACAGATCTGATCCGTGTTGCACCCAGCCTGACGGTGCAGCCATCCAATGGCTCCGCCGGGTTAAACTTCGCGCTGCGTGGGGTGGGCATGGCCGACCTGACGCAAAACAACCTCCCCTCCGTCATGCCGTATGTTGATGACGTTGCAATGCCTGTCAGCATCATGACAACCGGCATCCTGTTTGACATGGATAGTGTCACTGTCAGCCCCGGCCAGTCCGGGTTGAGCCATGGACAGGTGACCACAGGTGGCGAAATCAACTTCCGCACAGCCGACCCCACACGCACATTCCATGCCGGGCTGACGGAAGATATTGCCAGCTATGGCCGCAACCGTGTTGAAGGCTATATTTCCGGCCCCATTGGCAAATCCTTATCCTACCGTCTTTCCGGGCAATCCCTGACAGGCGGTGGTTTTCAGCACAACAGTCAGGGCAAAGGTTTTGGCAACGCGGATCTGGGCGCTTTACGCGGCAAACTGCGTTGGCAGATTGACGACACAACCCGGCTGGATATTGGTGGCCACTGGACAACAGATCAATCTGACGCGCCTGCCGGTGCGATCATGACAAACAGCTACGGTATTGCGAACAACAGAAACGATATCATGGCAACCAACTGGGGCCTGAGCCAACAGTTTGCCGATGCGATTGGTCTTAACGCCAAAAACCAGAAACCACGGGAAGACAACCTGTTCTGGGGCGCGAATGTGCGTTTCACAAAAGATTTTTCATGGGCCAGACTGACCAGCGTCAGCGCCTATGAAATGATTGACGAACATGAACTGTCGAACCAGACCAACACCGTTGGTGCGTATGGCAATATGTATCGTAACAATCAGACAAACTTCTTTTCTCAGGAAGTCAAACTCGGCTCCAATAATGCTTCTGACCGTTTGCAATGGACTGTGGGCCTTTATTACAATCGGGGGCGCACCAACTCCAATTTCTGGTACGACATGTCAGACCGCTATGCCGCTACCGACAAAGGCAAATATTTCTACGAAACAGCTTATGGGCAGAATCAGCAAACCTTTAACCAGTATGCGCAGCTTTCTTACCGCCTGATTAAGGGATTGCGGATTATCGGGGCCATAAGCCACGAATCAGATGACCGGCAACTGATCAATCTGGTGGGGACAACCTATAGCGGTGCCCAGCCCACAACCTCCAAATTTTTTGGCTCCAGCGGTGCTCTTGGTAATCAGTTTTCTGGTCGTGTCGGGCTTGAATATCAGGTTACCCCCAACATCCTGACCTATGTTGACTTCCGCCGGGGATTCAAACCGGGCGGTTTCTCGGCCAACATGACCAGCGTGTCAGACCAGTTGAAGCCCTTCAAACCAGAACAGGTTCTGACATATGAAGGCGGCTTCAAAACATCTTTCCTGCACGATAAAATCCGCTTTAATGCCGCCGGTTATTATTATGACTATCGTGACCAGCAATTACTGGGCAGCATTGTTGTGCCGCTTTACGGTGTGCAGGGAGCCTACGTCAACGCGCCACGCTCCTCCATTTATGGAGCAGAATTCAACGCTCTTATCCGGCCGTTTCGTGGTCTGACACTCAGCCAGAATTTCGGCTACCAGCATGGTGTTTACAACCAGTTTCAGGGAGTTGACCGTTCAGCCACCACGGCCAATTACAACCGCACCGGGCAATGGACGGCCTTTTACACAAACTATAACGGCGTTGATATGGGGCTGGCGAACCTGACACTCAGCGGTTCTGCCATGTATACATGGAGCGTGTTCCGCAACTATCAGATGACCTTTGATGTTGATTACAGCTATCGCGGTGCACAAACGCAACCCCAGTATATTGGGCTGGGCGGCTATTATCGCGCGCCGGCCTATTTTCTGGTCAACAGCTTCCTGACCTTTGCGGCACCCAAACAATATTGGTCTGTTACCGTCTATGGGCAAAATCTGGCAGACCGTCGTTACTGGTTGTCGGGTGGCACCCAATCGACCTTCTATTCCGTCATTCCGGGCAACCCACGCTTTGTCGGAGCAAAAATCAATTTCACATACTGATTGAGCTGAAAATTGGTAAAAAACCTATACTAGACCGTTCTTTTATGGGACGGCCTAGTATAGAAAAAATGCCTTGTTCCAAAGAAATTGCCTCACCTTCGCGTCTTTAATATCAAGACAGCACAGGAGCTTACACACTTTCCTGCCAGAATTTGTAAACCGCTTCTGGCAGATAAAGCTGACCACTGGCCCGTGTGCAGGCGACGTATAACAGATTGATTTCCTGATCACATTCCTCCATCCGCCGCGTAAATTTTTCTTTCTGACGGGCGAGCGTTTTTTCGGGCTGGCCGTCCTGCTCATTCAGCTTCAGAAGTCTGGCCAAGGCCCGTTCCCGTCTTACCGCCCATTCAGCCGGGGATTGAAAATCATCCAGCATAATCACAGTTTCGAATTCGCGCCCTTTGGCCTTGTGGGCCGTTGAACAGACAAGGCTAACGTCTTCCGGGTTTTCCCGATGCAGGGCCTGAATGGCCTTTATTTTTCCGTCCAGATCATGGCTGTGCTTATCAACAATCGTGAATAACCGCTTGGCCGTTGGGTCAGCATTTTCACCATCTTTGGCGGCCAGCAGTTCTTTCCATGACCCAAAGGGCAAAGCTCCCTCAACCCCTTTGGCTACGGGGTTGGTATGTCGCCTGAACAGTGTCAGTGCCGCCCGGATTTCGTGCATCATATCCTGCACGCCCCCCAAAACATGGAAAGGTGTCTGAATATTGACCAGACTTTCAAACAGTCGTGCATTGGTGCGGGCTAGAACCAGTGTATTGCTGGTGGGTCGTATTTTCCCATTATAAAGCCGAATGAGACTGTTTCTGGCAGGGTTACCATGCAGCCTATGCCGTGCCGGTTTGGAGTGTTGCGCCAACGTGGCGTTTGAAAGACGGGCTATGTCCTCACCAAATCGCCAGCTTTGCGTTAGCGGCAATTCCTGCACTTTCAGGTCCGCCATGGCATCCATTGCTCCCCGGAACGCATAAATGGACTGGTGCGGGTCCCCCACGGCAACGACAGGCAGCCCCGATTTTTCCAGAATGGAAAACAGCACAGGGTTAAGATCCTGTGCTTCATCCACCATGATGTAATCATACCCCGCAATTTTACGGTCCAATTCAAACCGTTTCAGGTAAACATCATGCGTTATAGGAAAACTGTTTTTTTCAAAGCGAATAATGTATTTAAACGCCGCAGCGACAAAGGTACGAATAGCCCTGTTACGCTTGGCATCTTTTTCCGGGCAATGGGCCTGTGTCAGCTTTGACCCTGCGCTAATCAGAAACGCCGTCAGTGTTTTTAACGCGACCTCTGTACAGCCAGATGGCACTGACACGCCCAGTTCTTTTTCTAGCTCCCTGATATGCCGCAAATTGTAACGGGGGATTAGCCGCTCGCGCTCCAATGCGCGGATATTCAGATCTTGATACGCGTAACTATGGGCAGTTCGTGCTTCTATCTGGCGTGGAAAACGACCACGTGCCTCGCGGGCAATGGCCGTGTTAAAGGCCAGATACAGGCCTTTATGTCGGCTCCACGTTTCACTGAACAGTACAAGCGTTGTTGTTTTACCGCACCCTGCACCTGCCACAACCTTGAAACTGTCGGTTGGTTTTTTACCCAGAATTGCCAACTGCTCAGGCGTACAGGCGCTCATTCATCCTACTCATCTCTGTTGCAAACTCGGGCGCGTTGTAACCTAGATTGCAGCAAACAGATACGGTCGCAGGCCCAAACATGCGCACAGGGCTTGCGCGGACTTCTCTCGTAGGTCTTACTGGTCTGTAATAGAGAAAGCCAACAGCACCATAAGGAGCAGAATGGTTCACACAGACATGACCGCCCTGCGTGATGCCGCAGGCACCAATTTCAAAGCTTTTACCGTCTCTGAAGAGGCTGTTGCGCATCTGTGCACACTTTATAAAAACAGCACCCACCGTCTGCACACCGCCTTCGCGGCACGGCAGGGCTGCCCCCCGCATGAAGCCACCTACCCGTGCCTGGCGCTTGAACTTCCGCCCGGCACCCCCATACAGGGGCGGCCACCCTTTGATGTCATGCTGGAACCCGGTTTCTACTGTTCCACCATTACACGGCCCGCGTTGTTTCGTGATTATCTGCGGGAACAGATTGCCCTGCTGCTGCACCATTATGGCCAGCCGGTGCTGGTGGGGTGCTCCCACCGCCCTATTCCGTTGCCCTACGTTATGGAAGAAGCCGTCACAGGGCTGACAGAAGCTGACTTGCGGCTGTTGCAGGAACAGTTTGTGCTGCCTGATCTTCACTCAACGGATGACAGTATCGCCAACTGCGAGACCCTGCCTGACCCTAACCGCCCCCGCCCTTTGGCCCTGTTTACGGCCGAGCGGACGGACTATTCCCTGGCACGCCTGCACCATTACACAGGCACCAAACCCCGCCACTTTCAGCGCTTTATTCTGCTGACCAACTACCAGCGATATGTTGACACCTTCCGCGATTATGCCCGCGCGCAGGTTGATGACCCTGAAAGCCCCTATACCGCTTACGTAGAACCCGGCGAACAGATTTATACCGGCCCAGAAAGTGCCGAGGCCTTTTCTCCCCTAACCAGCTTGCCGCAGATGCCCGCCTACCATCTGTGCCGCCCGGACGGAGACGGTATTACCCTCGTCAATATCGGTGTGGGACCATCAAACGCCAAAACCATTACCGACCATCTGGCTGTGCTCCGCCCCCATTGCTGGATTATGGTGGGGCATTGCGCGGGTCTTCGCCGATCGCAAATTTTGGGCGACTATGTTCTGGCACATGGGTATGTGCGTGATGATCATGTTCTGGATGACGACTTGCCCCCCTGGGTGCCTGTTCCCCCGATTGCGGAAGTGCAGGTCGCCATGCAGGAAGCAACGGCGCGGATTACCGGACTACACGAATCGGAAATCAAGACACGCCTGCGCACCGGTACCGTCATGACAACGGATAACCGCAACTGGGAACTACGACTGCGCCAGTTGTTTACCCAGATTAACATGAGCCGTGCCATAGCGGTTGATATGGAATCTGCCACAATTGCGGCCAATGGTTTCCGTTTCCGTGTGCCTTACGGCACGTTGCTGTGCGTCTCCGACAAACCACTTCACGGAGAACTGAAGCTGCGCGGCATGGCAAATGCCTTTTATCGTGAGAGAGTAAGCCAGCACCTGATGGTAGGGATTGAAACCATGCATATGCTGCGCGAAGAAGGGGTGGGCCGCCTGCATTCCCGCAAGTTGCGTGGGTTTGATGAACCTCCCTTCCGGTAACGGACCATACCAATAAACTGCCTAACGAGCCTGGAAAGGGCCAGATCAGTATGCCGAAATCAGATACCGCCACCATTCCTGAAGGCGTGCCCACCATCCGTGTTGTCGCCATGCCAACCGACACCAACCCTGCGGGGGACGTCTTTGGCGGCTGGATTATCTCCCAGATGGATCTTGCAGCAGGCACCACGGCAGCCTTCCGCGCCAATGGCCGCGCCGCCACCGTAGCCATTAACGGACTGGTGTTTCTGGAGCCGGTTGCAGTGGGGGATGAAGTGAGCATTTACACGGAAATTACCCGTGAAGGCCGCACGTCCATGACCATTCATGTGCAGACCTGGCGGCGTGCCCGCCATACGCACCTGACCTCTAAAGTGACTGAAGGTGACTTCACCTTCGTTGCTCTGGACGCAAACCGTCGCCCACGCGCCCTGCCAGAAATCAAACCGGGCGATGCTCCGGTTAATCCACAAATCTGATCAACGCCCCTGCCTGTGCCGTACACTGCGCTGCAATGATGTCACAGGCAGTCTTCTATGGGAAGCCAGCAGCACCGGCACCAATTCTGGTTCCCCAAAATATGCGTCAGTGGCTTATAACGGATACCCCTGACAGAGTAAGACTGCCATCGTTGGCTTTTATTTCCGTTTTATTTCCAAACCTTAACGCACTCCGCCTTGTTTCCACCCGACTGCGCGTGTTTCTTTTTTGTTTCACGGCATTCCGTCTGGAGGGCATTTGGGCTAGAGGCATAAGCGTTCTAACAGGCCAATAGTGGCTTGTTCGTGCCATCAGGCACGCATCTTCCTGCTTCCCCCTGCGTTAAGGGAAAGCTTCTGCCGCAAGGCAGACCCGTAACGGACCAGCCGTTATCGGGGTGGGAAGCGCAGAGCGACGAGGAAATAGTAGCCTTGCAAGCAGGCCTTGCAGGGCGGTTTGGTGTGGCCAGCTTTCCAGGTATGGCAGCACAGACCGGAAATGTAGGCAGTCAGGACGGGAGACCCGGCGCATATGAAACATTGGCAGATTGACCAGTTACCGTGGGACAGCTTTGACCCATCAAAAGTTGACCCGGAACTGGTAAAAGCGGTCAAGGCGGCATCTGTCGTTGAGCGTAACAGCGTCGATTACGCTGTCTATCTTAATAACGTGTTTCATGATGACCCAGATTTTCAGCAGGCCGCAGACCATTGGGCTGTGGAAGAAATTCAGCATGGGGATGCACTGGGCCGCTGGGCCATGCTGGCAGACCCGCAGTGGGATTATCAGGACGCATTTCAGCGTTATCGTGATTTCTACAAAATTCAGCTTGATGTCGATCAGTCCATCCGTGGCTCCCGCACGGGTGAACTGATTGCGCGCTGCATGGTCGAAACTGGCACGTCTTCGTTCTACACCGCTCTGGCCGACGCCACGGATGAACCCGTGCTCAAGGCCTTGTGCAAACAGATTGCAGCCGACGAGTTTCGTCATTTCAAACTGTTTTATGACCACATGCACCGCTATCTGAAGCGCGAGAAAATCAGCACGCTGCAACGTGCCCGCATTGCCCTAGGCCGTGTGACAGAAAGCGAGGACGATGAGCTGGCATCGGCTTATCACACCACCAATGAACCGGCAGATATGCCGTATGACCATAATCGCTGCATTGCCAATTATATGGCGCGCGCCATGAAAACCTATCAGCCCAAACACCTGAAACGGGTTACGGGGATGATCTTCAAGACCATTGGTCTGACACCCCATAGCAAATTGCAGGATCTGGCATTCTATATTGCTGAAAAACTGTTTTTCAGCCGCCAGAAGAAATTTGCCCGCATGGTGGGACTGGGCTGACCCCTACCCTCCCCTGATTTTTGCCGCGAGCGGTCTTTTTGAGTATAGCCAGCAGCCAGACTGTATTCGGTCCACTGTGCTGACGTAACAGTGCAGAACTGGCCGGTGCTCAAAACGCTATACCATTCCTGACAAGGCAACAGGGTAAGGAGAACCAGCCGTGACTCATGATGTACTTCTGGCCGAAGCCACGCGCGGCAACCGGGTTGAATCCCGCCATTATGGTGCAGCCATTGTTGTAGACGGGCAGGGTAAAACTGTTTTTTCTGCGGGAGATGTCGAAACCGCCATCTTTCCACGCTCGACAGTCAAAGCGCTGCAAGCTCTGCCGCTGCTGACTACAGGTGCGGCAGATAAATACAGTCTGGAGCAAGACGCACTGGCTCTGGCTTGTGCATCCCATCAGGGTGAACCTGCTCATATTGCTGTTGCAACCTCCATGCTGGCGCGCACAGGGCATGATGCGACCGTTCTGGAATGTGGTACCCACTGGCCCTTAGATAGCCGTGCAACCCGTGCGTTAGCCGCAAGCGGCGAGCAAGCCTGCGCCCTGCATAACTGCTGCTCTGGCAAGCATGCGGGCTTTGTCTGCCTGTCGTGCGCCACAAACACCAACCCGGAACATTACAGCCGCCCAGATCATCCCGTCATGCAGCAGGTCAGACAAGCGCTTGAGGCCGTAACGGGTGTTGCACATACGGACGATAACCGCGGGACAGACGGTTGCGCTATCCCGACATGGGCCATTCCTCTTCAGGCTCTCGGTCTGGCTTATGCCCGCTTTGCCAGTGGTGAGGGATTAAGCGGCGATCATCAGGATGCTGCCACACGTCTGCGCGCAGCCATCGCAGCACATCCGTTCATGATAGCTGGCACCAGTCAGTTTGACACAGTGGTGATGCAGGATCTTGCACCCCGGGTCTTAACCAAAATGGGCGCAGAAGGTGTCATGATTGCCATGCTGCCGGAAAAAGGACTTGGCATTGCCGTAAAATGTCGGGACGGCGGCGTACGGGCTGCCGAGGCCGCGGCAGCGGCCCTCATTGCACGGTTTGGGCAGGAAAGCAGTCCTTCGCTGAACCATTTCATGCGCCGCACCCTTAAAAACTGGAATGGACAAGTTGTTGGGGAATTCCGCGCTTCTGCGGATCTGGCAGCCGAACATCTGCCAGCATCAACAAGTTGATACGGACTTTTTGCGTCTGAGACACATCCGATAAACCTGAAAAGCTGACGATTTTTAAAATAGTGTCGGCTTTTGTGTCTAAATAGAAAAAAAGGCAGCACCCTGTTGTAGGTGCTGCCTTTTTACTATTGCCCCTTTAGATAGAGAGCAAAAGCTATTCTCAAGCCTTAGGCTTTAGAAGCACGACGTCCACCAGCCTTGCGGCCACGGGTGCTTTTGGTTGCTGCCTGTTCGGCTTCTTCTGCCAGGCGGTCATAACGCTTCTGACGGCGTGTTTCCTGCACGATACGCAGTTTTTCAACAGCAGACAGACGCACTTTAGCTTCTGCCGGAGCAGCCTTTGCCCGTGTCTTTACCGGAGCAGGAGCGGCAGCGGCAGCTTTTGTGCTCTTACGAGCAGGCTTTGCTGGCACCACAATCTCTTCAACCGCCTTGGTGCGACGACCGCGACGAGCAGGTGCTTCTACAACCGGAGCTGGTGCAGCCTTGCGACGTGTCGTTTTTGCAACCGGAGCAGCCTCTACAACTTCAGCCGTTTTACGTGTGGCACGGGTTGTTTTGGGTTTTGCTTCAGCCGTCTTTGTTGCTTTTTTAGCAACTGTTTCTGCTTTAGCAGCCTTTGGGGCACGCACCGGTTTTTCCGGGGCTGCTACCTTGGCTGCACTACGGCGTGTTTTACGGGGGGCAGCAACTTCTTCCTCTACCACTTCTTTTTTAACAGCAGCAGCGCGGGGACGGCGCGTTGTCGGTGCTGCGGCGCGGGGGGAAGCTGCTTTTGCTCGGGTTGCGGCACCGCGTTTTTTCGTATCGCTCATAAAAACTCCTGAAACCTAAACTTACAAAAAACAAGAACAGAAAAGCATCTTTCTGGAAATAGCGTCTGCGGTTTCAGCCCAAACAACTTTACAGAACTGGCTTCTGTGCTTGAAATGTAATCCCTTCATAACAAAAACTGTGGAAAATGCAAAAAATACTTTCAGGTTTCAAGAATAGGTGCTTCCGCCCCAGAAGAACAAAACACGTCCAACAGTAGCGTGGACACCAAAAATCCGCTATTATCCTTCAACCTTCACTGACCCAGCCAGAGGCTTCTCCGCATGAAAATTAACGGCACCCCGTATCGCAGCGTCTGGATAAATGAAAAAGATGGGTGGTCTGTCCATATTTTTGACCAGACGCGCTTACCTTTTTCTCTGGATATTTTGCAACTTACGTCTGCGCAGGACGTTGCACATGCAATTCGCACAATGCAGGTGCGTGGTGCGCCCCTTATTGGGGCGGTTGCTGCTTACGGTCTGGCACTTGCCCTTCGCCATGAGAGTTCTGATACTGCCATGGAAGAACAGGCTGTTATGCTGGCCGCAACGCGCCCCACAGCCATTAACCTGCGCTGGGCGATTGACCGGATGCTGGCTCACCTGCGCCCCCTTCCCGCTGACAAACGCGTTGCTGCTGCTTATGCTGAAGCAGGGCGCATCTGTGACGAGGATGCGGCTCAGAATGAAGCCATTGGCCGTCATGGACTTTCCCTGATCCGCGATATTGCGAAAACCAAGCCGGCAGGCAGCCAGATTAATCTGCTGACACATTGCAATGCGGGCTGGATTGCAACGGTTGATTGGGGAACAGCGTTAGCCCCTATCTACATGGCGCATGATGAAGGCCTGAATGTTCATGTGTGGGTTGATGAAACACGCCCAAGAAATCAGGGGGCTGCCCTAACGGCATGGGAACTGGGGAGCCACGGCGTGCCCCATACTGTCATTGCCGACAACGCAGGTGGACACCTGATGCAGCATGGTCAGGTTGATATGGTTATTGTGGGCACAGACCGCGTCACACGCACCGGCGATGTCGCCAATAAAATTGGCACTTATCTGAAAGCACTTGCTGCACAAGATAACGCTGTACCGTTCTGGGTGGCGCTCCCTTCCACAACAATCGACTGGACTGTTGCCAACGGGGTAACGGAAATTCCCATTGAAGAACGGTCTGGATCAGAAATCACCCATATTTCCGGACGCGATGAAAGCGGTACTCTATCAAAAGTGCAGATTACACCTGACGGTAGCAAAGCCGCCAATCCGGCCTTTGATGTGACGCCTGCCCGACTGGTCACGGGTCTGATTACGGAACGTGGCTGCTGTGCCGCAACAGAAAATGGTTTGAAAAGCCTTTTCCCGGAACAGTAAAATACCGTTCTGCACTCTATGATACAATATTACAGAGTGCAGCACGCCTTTGAGAATAAGAACATTTTGAGAACATATGTTTTTTGAAACATCTTTTCCATTTATAACAGAAGCACCAAAATAGCCTGCGCCATAAGAGCAGGTGTGCTCAAAAACCAGAATTTCAGAACGCATACGCCTATGCACAGCTCTTTTCTTGACGGGAACCAGAAAGCAGACCGATAAGCAGACCGTGATTTTTCACGGTTACGCACCGTCAAACCGTTCTGAAAGGGCTGCGCCATGTCACAGACACATATTGATACCCCATCAACCCGCTTTCTGACCGCACATGGCATTCCCTATACGGTACACGACTATGAATATGTGTCAGACCCGGGAAAAATCGGTATTCAGGCTGCTGCTGGCATCGGCATTGATCAGGAAAAAGTCTTCAAGACCCTGATGGTTGAAATTGATAAGAAGCAGATCGTGTGTGCCGTCATCCCCGTCCACCAGAAGATGAACCTGAAAAAGGTAGCCGCCCTGTTTGGTGGTAAAAATGCCCGCATGCTGAATGCTGAAAAAGCCGAAGCCCTGACAGGTTTTCAGGTTGGTGGCATCAGCCCTTTTGGGGCGCGCACCCAAGTGCCCGTCGTGTTTGAAAATGCGGCACTGAAACAGGACGTCATGTATATTAATGGTGGCGGGCGTGGCATTGTCATTGGCCTAGACCCACAACAGGCCATTGCCAGCGTGCATGGCCAAACGGCGGATCTGACGGTCGAAGCGGCCTGAACAGGGCAAAAAGGAAACAGGCACGGAGGAAAATTTCGTGCCCTCTTTTCCCTGACAGCAGAGCAGCTTATGCATAGCTTTGAGGCTTCTGATGGCAGAAGCCTCTGACACTTCGGGCAACCCGGAGTAACGTGTCTGGATGGAGACGAGATGTCACGCAAGCTCTCTGTTGCCCTGTTTGCGCCGCTATGCCTTGCGGCCTGCGTTTCACAGCCTACCCCCGGCGCACCGCCTACTGCCACGGGCCAGACGGGTGCGACGGCATCTTACGGTTACAGCAGCCATGTGCCTGATTTTGCGACCCGCAATTACGAACCCTTCAACCGGCAGGATCTAGTCGCCATAGCCATGCGTGAATGGCGGTTATTCGGCAGCCCGGTGAATGATGATGACCCGGAAGACCGGCCAGAACCCCAGACTGCAGCAGTTAAACCTGAACGCGCGCCCGGTCTGTGGGAACGTGTTGGGGAATATTGGTGGATTGGGATGGAACCCAGCATGACCGAGGCGTCATGGACGGGCAAACATGATGCCAACGGTCAATTGACCGACTTCGTGCATGACGGCAATTACGCATGGTCAGCCGCCTTCATTTCTTACGTCATGCGGGTATCGGGGGCGAACAGTCGCTTCCCGTATTCACCCAACCATTCCACTTACATCAATGCGGCGGCCTCGGGCCAATCCCCTATTCTGCGTGCGCAGAACCCGGCAAATTACACCCCAAAACTGGGCGACCTGATTTGCGTGGGCCGTGGCCGCGCCAAAACGACTGTTAATTTCTCCAGCCTGCCAACATCTTACGGTTTCCCGGCCCATTGCGGTTATGTTGTGGCTGTTAATCAGAACGGCCAGCCTTTTGGTCGGCAGCTAAGCATTATTGGCGGCAACATTGACGATGCCGTTGCCCTAACCCATGTGCCAACCGACCCGCAGGGTCGCATTTCCTCGCCCTCCGGCCAGAGCTATGACACACGTTACCCTTGGTGCGCCGTGCTTGAAGTTCTGTTTGACGCAGAATCTGAACCTGACGCCGGTATGTAAACCGGCGCTTCCTGTTCCCTAGACTCTATGAAATTGCGGCCGGGCTGGTATCAGTTCTGCCGCCACGGCAGGCCTGATACTTTCCAACCAGCAACCGTACCCCGGTGCCCCTGCGGGTCTAGCGGGCCTTCAAACCCATCAGCCACATTATAAACGCGCGCATAACCAGCCTGCTTTGCGGCCTCGGCTGCCGAGCGGCTACGTGCGCCTGACCGGCAGATGAAATAGACTGGCACGTCTTTTCTGACGCCAACCTGTTCCAGATCTTCAGCAAAATGCGTGTTGGGGGTACCATCCAGTTCCTGCCAACTGACCAGAACCAACCGCCGGCCCAGCGATGCCAGATCAGATACGCCGATAAGCTGCCATTCTGGCATGGTGCGGACATCCACCAGCACGGCGCGGTCGTTTTTTTCAAGTTCTGCCCACACATGCTGGGGAGAGACATCTTCAATCATCGTGGTATCCTGCTGGTTAGTATGACAGAGTCTACACCTGTGAGACGCTGGCGCGTAACGTGATAGGCACATCACAGCGCGTCAGGTCCTATGACGTGCAAGGCCTGCCTGAGTAAAGAGAAGGTGCAACTGGATGACTGAAAGCGCAACTCCCGCCCTGCTTCCCGGCTGGGCCTCGACCTCCGCTGACATGCCTGCGGCCGTCGGCGGCACACCGCTGGTGCGTCTGCGCAAGGCGTCGGAAGCCACTGGGTGCGAGATTTACGGCAAGGCCGAGTTCATGAACCCCGGCGGTTCCGTCAAGGACCGTGCCGCTTTGGCGATTATTGAAGATGCTGAACGGCGTGGTGTGTTGAAACCCGGCGGTACTCTGGTTGAAGGCACAGCAGGCAATACAGGTATTGGCCTGACCTTGGTTGCAAATGCCCGTGGTTATCGGTGCATTATTGTCATGCCGGAAACCCAGAGCCGCGAGAAAATTGATTTTCTGCGCATGATTGGCGCAGACCTGCGTCTGGTGCCTGCAAAGCCGTATAAAGACCCCGGCAACTATGTACATGTGTCCCGCCGATTGGCTGAGGAAGGGGGATATGTGTGGGCAAACCAGTTTGACAATCTGGCCAACCGCGAAGGCCACCGCACCACAACAGCCCCTGAAATCTGGCAGCAGCTTGGTGGCAAAATCGATGCCTTCACCTGCGCCTGCGGCACTGGCGGCACACTGGCGGGTACCGCGATTGGTCTTCATGAGGCCGCAAAAAAAGCAGGCGTAAAGGCACCCCATATTGTTCTGGCCGACCCTGAGGGCTCCGGCCTGTATGGATGGGTGAAAAGCAATGACCTGTCGGTTGCTGGATCCTCCATCACCGAGGGGATCGGGCAGTCGCGCGTCACTGGCAATATGGAAGGAGCCCCCATTGACGACGCCGAGCGTATTCCTGACCCGGAAGCCCTTGAAATTATCTACAGTCTGTTGATTGACGAAGGGCTGTCTGTTGGGGGGTCTTCCGGCATCAATGTGGCATCTGCCATTCGGACAGCCCGCAAACTGGGGCCGGGACACCGTATTGTGACCATTCTTTGCGATGGCGGGGCGCGTTACCAGTCAAAACTGTTCAACCCGGAGTTTCTGCGTGGCAAGGACCTGCCTGTTGCGCCGTGGCTTGATAAATAAGGGATCTGCCGTGCCTGTAAGACGTGTTGCCTCACCCCTGTTCGGTGTTCTGGCTGGGTTTGGCGTAGCCATGGTGAGTGGCTGCGGAACCCATACAGACGTGACAAGCGCGTCTGATGGCATACACCATACAGCGCACCATAACATCTCGGCACTTCTTGGCGGAAAAACCTCACCAACACCCCACAGTGCGGGCGAGGACGATACGATCCTGACAGATACGTCAGGGTCGTCTCTCACGCTGGAAAGTGATAGTGGGTTTTGCCAAAAATTGGGTACAACTCCCATGCTGAACATTACCCTGATGTTTGGCATGAAGCGCCCTCATGGAGCCGATATTACCAGCACTGAATGGCAGAATTTTCTCCGCACAACCATAACCCCGCGCTTTCCGGCCGGGCTTTCCGTTCTGCCCAGCGACGGCCAGTGGCAGGATAGAATAACGGGGAAAGTGCAGCAGGAACCATCGCGGTTGGTGCTGGTCACTGTGCCAGAAAACACCCCACAACTGGCAGCCAATCTGGCCTTTGTTCGCACCACTTATAAAAGCCAGTTTTCGCAGCAGGCTGTTGGCCTGACAGTGACCCGCGCCTGCGCCTCTTTCTGATTAGTTTAGACTCTGTTGCTGTTTACTTCAGGAAATTGAGAACCGGGACGAACAGCTTTTCATTCCGTTTCGATATTTTATCAAATAATCTTCCCTCAATCCTCAGGCCAATAGTACCTGACGCAGAAACGGGAAGATCACGTGTCGATAGTCGCATCATCCAGCTTCCGGAAAGCTTTTTTCGCCACCCTGCGTGCCTGTTTTGTGGTGGGAGCGACCTGCCCGGCAATACTGCCTTTCACAGCATACGCGGCCTCAACAGAACAAAGCCTTCTACATGCCGAGGATCATCCGGCAGACTGGCTGACCCACGGTCGCACCTATTCTGAACAACGCTACAGTCCGCTTGCACAGATTACGCCGCAAACCATTAGCCGACTGCATCTGGCATGGCATTATGATCTGGATTCCAACCGCGGACAGGAAGCCACACCGTTGGTTAAAGACGGTGTTCTTTACACCTCTACCGCATGGAGCCGCGTCAAAGCGCTTGATGCCGCCACCGGAAAGCTTCTCTGGGCATTTGACCCCAAAGTCGACGGCACTTACGGTGTTCGGGGCTGTTGCGATGTGGTTAATCGGGGGTTGGCTTACTGGAACGGTAAACTTTACCTCGGCACCTTTGATAATCGGCTGATTGCGCTGGACGCCAAAACCGGAAAACCCGTCTGGTCTGTCAACACCATTCCTGCAGATGCGGATCTGGGCAAGCAGAAGGCTTACACAATAACGGGTGCGCCCCGTGTTGCAAAAGGTCGGGTTCTGATTGGCAACGGCGGTGCAGAATTTGGCGCGCGTGGGTTTCTGAGCGCATACGACTCAGAAACAGGCAAGCTGGACTGGCGCTTTTTCACAGTCCCTAACCCGCAGAATAAACCCGATAATGCACCATCAGACGCAGTTCTGATGAAAACGGCCTATAAAACATGGGGACCAAAAGGCGCATGGGTCCGTCAGGGCGGCGGCGGCACTGTGTGGGATTCCATTGTTTATGACCCAGTGACAGATCTTGTTTATTTTGGGACAGGCAATGGATCACCTTGGAACTATGGTCTGCGGTCAGAGGGGAAAGGCGATAATCTATTCTTAAACAGCATTATCGCTGTTCGGCCTGAAACTGGCGATTATGTCTGGCACTTTCAAGAAACCCCTAAAGACCATTGGGATTACACCGCCACACAGCAGATCATGACGCTTGACTTCCCCATTGAAGGGCAGATGCGGCATGTGATTGTGCATGCACCGAAAAACGGTTTTTTCTATGTGCTGGATGCCAAAACGGGTGCATTTCTGTCTGGCAAAAATTTTGTATACGTTAACTGGGCGTCAGGGCTTGACCCTAAAACGGGATATCCGCTGTTTAACCCAGATGCACTTTACTCCCAGACTGGCAAAATGTTTCATATTTTTCCGGGCGATATGGGGGCGCATGGCATTGCGGCAATGGCCTACAGTCCGCGCACCAAGCTTGTCTATCTGCCCGTGCAACAGGTTCCTGATTTTCTGAAGGCCGCCAAAACATTTGAACCACACCCCGATGGCTGGAATCTGGGGCTGGATGTTGAAGCGAACGATAAAATGCCCACCCTGAAGGAGCAGCAGGATCAAGCCAAGGATCTAGCGGGCTGGCTGGTGGCATGGGACCCGGTGCAGCAGAAAGAAATCTGGCGTATTCCCCAGCCGGGGCCAGCCAATGGTGGTGTTGTCGCTACAGCGGGTGATCTGGTTTTTCAGGGACTGACAAACGGCTTTTTCCATGCCTACCACGCGCAAGATGGCAAAGACCTGTTCAGTTTCGATGCTCAAACCGGCATTATTGCCTCCCCCATCAGCTATATGGCGCACGGACGGCAATATATTGCTGTTCTGGCTGGCTGGGGTGGGTCTTACGGTCTGAACGCTTCCGGTCTGGCGAGACAAAAAACGGGCTCCATCAACCGGTCGCGCGTGCTGTCTTTTGCGCTTGATGGAACAGACACGCTGCCCCCTGCTGTTGACCCGCCCACACCTGCCCTACCGCCACCCACCACGTTTGATCAGAAACAGGCTTTGGCAGGAAGCCGCCAGTTTGCCATCTATTGTCAATTCTGCCACGGCGCGAATGTGGAAGGCACCGGCGTGTTACCCGACCTACGCCATTCTGCCGCCATTCAGGATAAAGACGCTTTTTATTCTATTGTTGGTCAGGGGGCTTTAAGCCAGTTCGGGATGGACCGTTTTGACAAGTCCATGACACCGGCTGAAATTGAAACGCTACGGCATTTTATTATTGAGCGTGCCCATCAAACACTTCCAGCCCAGACACCGGCTCACGCTCCCTAGACGAAAAATCAACAGTATAAAAACGAAAACACCCCGGTTTATCGGCCTACTGGTGGCCAAACCGGGGTGAAAAACAGTAATTACCACAGGTAACTAAGGCAGCATCCGGGAAAGGAGACAGGCTTTCCCGAAAGGCTGCATACTGACGGATAACGCGAGGCGAAACTCCGTCAGTAGCCGCCGCGAACGCTCCGACACGGGATCATTCCCACTCGATTGTTGATAGATAATAATTATCCTTATATATCATATGGTTAAAAAATTTTCATTCATAGATGCCATGAAAAATACCATTCCGAATGAATGGAACCCCGTTTACCACTGGGTGAACTGCCCCGGGTTTACCGGAGAGTAAAACTCTCGGAGGATGAGCCCCATGGTAGAGAAGAAGAAAACATCACGTTATTCGCCTGAGTTCCGTGAGCGCGCGGTGCGCCTTCTGGAAGAGCATCGATCGGATTACCCGAGCCTATCAGCGGCCTGTCGCGAGATTGGTGGCAAGCTTGGCTGCTCGGGCGACAGCCTGCATGACTGGTGGAAGCAGGCCCGGCGGGACGCGGGTATGCAACCGGGGCCAACCACGACCGAGACGGCACGGATCAAGGCGTTGGAGCGTGAGGTCCGTGAACTGCGTCAGGCCAATGAGATCCTGAAGAAGGCCTCGGCTTATTTTGCACAGGCGGAGCTCGACCGCCCGTTTCGCAAATGATCGCGTTTATTGAAGTCTGCCGTGCCGATTACGGGGTCGAGCCAATCTGTCGCGCTCTGCCGATTGCCCCGTCAACGTTTTATCATCAGGCGGCCATAGCAAGAGATCCGACCACGGCCAGCCCGCGTGCCCGGCGCGATAGGGAACTGATGGAACATATCCGCCGGATCTGGCAGGACAACCGTGCTGTTTATGGTGCGCGCAAGGTGTGGCACAGCCTGCAGCGTGAGGGACGACAGGTTGCACGCTGCACTGTTGAGCGCCTGATGCACAAGATGGGTCTGAAGGGTGTAATCCGGGGCCGGAAGGTCATCACGACCCGTCCGGATACGGCGCGCCCCTGTCCCGATGACAGGG
>VNJZ01012743.1:0-13483 GCA_008042795.1 Drosophila asahinai
GGATCTATAGTTACTATTTATTAAACACGAAAACAAGAGCTATTCTTGAGTGGCGTAATAATTAAACTTCCAAAAAACAAAAAAAAAAAGCAAATGTGGAGGAGGAGCATACATTCGTGGGCCACACTTCATCATATGTACTAGACATAACACTTTTCACAGGGCAAAGTACTATGCTATCGGGATGGAGAGTCCTCTCAGACCGCAAGTACATCCAATTCGAAAATTCGCCAAAGCTGAAAGTCTACAAAAACCCCCGGAATACAAACTGTTTAAAAAGACAATCAAGGTAATGCTCGCCACACGTCCGGGCGTAGTAAAATCCGCGGAAGACATAAGAACTTCCCGTGAGTCCCTTTCGAAGGAATTACTGGATGCGTACGTAAAAGAGGACTAAGCCACCCTGGTGGAACAAGGTCCTATCGAAACAAAAAAATAACCTCAGGGAATTTTTTCAAAATCGTTAAGCAGGCGAAAAATGATGTCATCAACGA
This sequence comes from Drosophila asahinai, assembly GCA_008042795.1. Lineage (NCBI taxonomy): Eukaryota > Metazoa > Arthropoda > Insecta > Diptera > Drosophilidae > Drosophila > Drosophila asahinai. The sequence goes on from VNJZ01012743.1 coordinate 495, forward strand.
AGAATACAAAACCCTACTTAGAGACTAGAAGTAAGAACTACGCAGGGCAGAAAAAAAATTGGGGAGAAACTTCTGCTCCAATAGCGAGACGGTCCCAGAAACGCATAGACTCCGGAAGTTGTTAGCAAAGCAACCTACTGTACAGAGTCAGCTTAAACGCGACGACGGACCGTGGACTGAGGGCAGCGAAGAGGCCCTAACAGCACTAATGCAAGTACACTTCCCAGGATGCACGGAGGTCTCCGATTCCAATGAGCACCAGGTCCTAGCAACTGGGATTGTAAACCCCCCAACTGATCTAATATCCTCTATAAAAATACACTGGGCTATGGACTCCTTTGCGGGCATAAAAGCACCAGGGCTAGACGGAATATTTCCAACCATGGTACGGGTGACCAAAGAAGATATCACCCCATGGCTCTCCGCAATATACACAGCTTGTGTAAGCACGGTCTATATCTCTATCTAATGAAGGACCACTAGGATTGTTTTCCTATTAAAAGCAGGAAAGTGCAGCCACATGAGCCCCAAGGACTACAGACCAATAAGCCTCACCTTATTTTTACAAAAAACACTCGAATAGCTGCTGGACGTACACATCAGAAATGATGTAGGGAGACTAATGTCGACCAACCAGCATGCCTACACCAAAGCAATATCAGTAAAAACGGCACTGCATTCGTTAGTAGCCACTATAGAGAGTGCCTAATATAACAAGGAATATGCTCTCTGAGTGTTTGTGGACATATCCGGAGCATTTAACAACGTCAAGACAGAAGCAATAATGGAATCCCTAGAAGCGACCAACACGCATCATGCCATCAACCTCTGGATAAGGAACCTCCTAAGTTGTAGGCGGGTACAATCCGATTGGGGCACCGCGTCCATTGTGAAGGGGGCACACAGGGGCACACCACAAGGTGGAGTTCTGTCGCCTCTCCTATGGAATATGGTGGTGGACGACCTAATCAAGAGATTCGAAAGGAAAGCCCCAAAAATAACAGCTTATGCCGACGACATAAGTATAATTATTACGGCAGTCTGTCCATCGACTCTCCGCTCTATCATAGAATTAACACTCAGGGAGATACATATGTGAGTGGGCGGAGAAGGTAGGACTCAGAATCAACTCGGACAAGACAGACCTTATTCTCTTTACCAAGAGATACAAGGTACCGCTATGGATCCCCCCGAAAGTCATCTCAACCAGGCTAACTCACACAAGTCAAATACCTCGGCATAGTACTGACAGCAAGCTAGCATGGAAACCCAATGTAATGGAGAGAGTAAAGAGGCCACCATAGCGCTATATGCATCCAAGAAGATTGGATTTACATAACGGTGGTGTGTCCGACTCTGCTTATGGAGTCTTAGTGTGGTGGCAGGCCACGGGAAAGAGGACGTACAACAGCCTTATGGGGAAAACTCAGCGGCAGGCACTGCTCTGCATATCAGGGGCGCTGAGGTCTACCCCAACAAAAGCGCTCGAAACCATACTCGGAATCGACCCCATAGATATCCACGCGCAATTTACTGCAGGAAAGGCAGCACAACGCCTAGTTTCAGCAGGAAACATGTCGCTACAAGGATTCGGGCATAGTTCAATGACATGATCAGTATTTCTGACTGCCTGATACCCAGAACTTACCCGGATGTCAAAACAACAACATTGAAGGGACCGGACGACTGGAAAAACGGTCAGACCATAATCAACACCTCAACATATACACCGACGGCTCTAAGATGAAAGGAGGGTTGGGCATGTATTGTACAGACCCTGAGATAAGGCTGTCATATAAGCTACCCAATGCAGCTAATGCAGCATATTCCAGGCAGAAGTCTTTGCCATCAGGAAAACAGCAGAGGCCGCGCAGAGTATAAGTCGCCAATACGAGACGGTCAACATATTCGTAGACAGCCAAGCGGGGATAAAATCCATGCAGTCGTCAGTCGCCTGTTCCAAAAATGTACTGGCGAGCAGGGAGGCACTAGATATCCTCAGCACGACAAAGTCAGTGTGAATCTACTGGGTTCCCATCCACCAGGTCATCGATGGTGACGAGGCGGCAGACGATCTTGCCAAGGAAGGCGTCGGGCTGGTGAATGACAGAATAAAGAACGTGCATGTCTCCCTAAAAACGCTTCAAAGCGAGCTAGAGAGACGGGCCGACGTACGATCTAAAGGAAGGTGAAGGAACTCCAAAACCTGCAAGAAACCTGTAGATCATGAGTAAGAAACGCAATGACAAACTCAACCATTACGTACTGTCTCTGCCACGTAAAAATTCCAGACTGCTAGTGGGAATCCTCACAGGATACTGCCTGGCTGCGACGCACGCAGTTAAGCTAGGCATCACCATCAATGGCAACTGCAGGAAATGCGATACGGGGCAAAGGAAATCTTGAAGCATCTTATCTGCAAGTGCCCCGCCCTATTACGGGCAAGAATCAGATACCTAGGCGCCCCGGTATTGGCATCGCTAGATGATGCATCCAGGAGAACACCTCGACCCTTAAGGACTTCAAAACCTCCTAAACTATCGCAAGGTTCAAACTCACCCGGACAACTAAATGCGATATTGGCCTATGCAGGGCCCTGCGAGGGCCATCCGGGTTTGTCGTTGCAGGATTTATTTAACGCATAGTAATACTGGAACATGACCTTCCTGGTTGTTCTCGGATGTGGATCCATTTATTAGCCAAGGTTACCGCTTTCTGGAGCTCCTGGCATCGGTCTCGATGTCCCTTAATTACCTTTTGGTAGTCTTGATGTCCATTTAATAACAGGATAACTAAAAGCAGGCCGGCTATTATCAGGAGCACTCGATATATCTGCACGATCGTCCTTGTGATCCACGACTTCTATTGTGTTGATGACCTTTTTAGTGCCTTATAAGTTTTGGATCATATTTTTCTATTAGTGTTGGCACTTTTTTACTGCTTTCCGTATCGGAAGGTTTTCATTTGTATCCGTTCTTGCAGCTGCCGACTTACTCCGAACTCCACACAATTTTAACTTTTAACATTAAAGTGTCTTGTGAATTTCTTTCTTAACTCAAGAATAACTCGAAATTTGGGTCTTTTATACCCGCAGCCACAGTGTGATCACACGCGAAATCTGGGAATGAAGTCTCTTAGTGTTCTCACTTAGGTACACCATATCCCCTTTCTTTTGGCTGCGGTGTGCTGCGTTCTCGCAGTCATGCACCTCTTTGTTGTATTTGGTTTCGGTGCAGCTATTCTAGTTCGGTGAAGTCGGATGTCTTGCTAAGGTGTTGGCTTTATCAGCGGTTTCCACGTTGAATGACCTGACTGAATTTTGGTCCGTTCGCTCTCCCCTTTAGCGTACATAACAGGAAACTAACTTCGGTAAGCCGAAGTTTGTATACCCTCGCAATCTATAATTGGATCATTGAAATTCGATCCATTTCGGTAAAATTGAAAAATATCGAAGTTTGTACGTTTTTACAATAGTCATTTCACACTAGGCCAGGGGTGGGCAGCATCCTATACACTGTGCATAGGAAAACATTTCAGGCAGCGCTGTCGGCACACTGACACCATAAGTGCTTCGTGTTTGTCGTAGCAAGCTTCGGAGCTATGTAAAAATGGCTTCGTACATATATTTTTGGGTGCCACTACAGCAGAGAAGCAACCGAGTAGCCTATACACAATTGCTCGGTTCTCGCAGCAGCAGAGAAGAAAATCGTTCGGGTCTGTTAGTATCATTCGAGTCTGTTAGTATCATTTAGGTCTGTTAGCTTCGCACACATTGGCACTATAAAACTGTGTATGTCTGGGTGCCGACCCCTGCACTAGGCTCCATACCCCATCTACCGTCCACCATCTATGATGACACCGTCTCAGTTGTCAAATTCCATATATAATTTCGTTCTAAATCTTCTCTAAATACTCCACCATCAATTTGTGTTGTTTCAATCTCGTTTAAAAACGTCATATGTCCGCGCGGAGATATGTCGCTTCAGAACGTCATATGTCCGCGCAGAGATATGACACTGCAGAACGTCATATGTCCGCGCAGAGATATGACGCCAAGCTCCACGCGGAGATATGACGTATTGGAAACGGCATATCCCCGCTAAATTCTGGGCGGACATTTTCGTTTCCAAATCGACATATCTCCGCATGGTTCGGCGTCATACTATTCCACTGCCAAAAAATCCTCACGGATTCGAATTTCTCCCTGTTAAGTCTCTGTCAACTTTCGAGCGAAACTTCACGGAAGCTTTTCGCCTACCATTTGGCTATCGGATTTTAATCCGCAAGAACAGAAACTAATTACACAGGTCGAAAAAAATAACCGGTGACAAAACGCTTATGATTCTGAAAGATCTTTACCGGTAAATTACTAATCCGAAACTGAAAAGTGTCGATCACGAATCAATTTTGAGAAAATCGCGGTCACAGTATCAAGCACTGGATGCTTTTGCACTTTTCAATGCCTAGTAATCCTCAAACCAGACATACCCCAAAGCTGGTATTAGGCTTAAAAGAAACATTGATCTATATTATGTTGGAAATAACCAACAATGGGTTGTTCATTAGTTGTAATGCAATTAGAAATTTTTGTTGTCACAAATTTGTTCTATCTTGTGGCCCTGTAACTTATTTGAGATAAGAATTTAAGCACACATTTTCAGGACATTTTTAATTATAATATTTATGGGAAAAGTTTAATTTATTCGTACTAAATTATTCAACTTATTAATAATCAGTTTCTGAAAAGAAACATCAATGTTCCGAACAAAAGGAGTGTGCTCGACTGTGAGGTACCTAAACGATTGCTTTACATTAACAGGCAATTTGAAATGGTATATTTAATATAATACTACCTCGATACTTCTTAAATTAAATCACCGCTCGAATTAGCTCCCAAGCATAGCCTAGTGGTCTCAGCGGTGGGCAAACGATTTATATGCAAGAAAGGTCTGAGTTCAAGTCCCACATAATCCAAGGCTTTGTTTTTTAATTTTTCTTTTACTGGCTTTTACATTTTTTCCCCTTTTATTCAGTTAATACATTTTATTTCAGTTCTGCCAAAATTAGGTCAACAATTGTCGAAGCATTCTTGGAATGAAAATGGCCACTTCGTGATATTACATGGGCTGCCTTTTATATTTCTGGCCTAACAATGAAAAAATTAAAACTGGTGTATGAAAACGGTTTTATTGTTTTTTTAAATATTCTCCTAGATGATTAATACACTTTTGCATTCGAACGAACGAATTTTCAAAGCATTTTTTCCATTCCTCCTGAGACATGGTTTTTAAACGCTTTAACTGCTTCTTCTGGCGATGAAAATCGTTGACCACGTTATTTTTTCTTGATATGAGGAAACAAAAGGAAGTCAATAGGTGCCACGTCAAGTCTGTAAGGCGGATGACCCATCAATTCAATATTTTGAGTGGCCAAGAAGTCATTTTTTAGCTTGGATTGTGAGAGCTTGCTTGATTCGGCATCGGCTTTTTATTTTCCATATTTCTCCAAGCACTTCTGGCAAACAAATGACTGTGTAATATTCAGAATTGACCGTTCTACGTTTTTCATATGAAACGGTGGAGACATGACCAGTTATTCCAAAGAAACAGCCCACCATCTGCTTCAAAGTGCTCCTTGCTCGAATAACTTTCGTTGGCTTTTCCTCATTTTGAAAGACCCATACGGTCGACTTCTGTTTAGTTTCGGGCTCATATGCATAAATCCATGATTCGTCACTTGTAACGATTTTGTTGACATCTTTGGAAGGCCCGGAACTGAATTTTTTAATAATTTCTTGCACCAATCGACACGTGCCTCGCTTTGATCAGATTATGCGGTATCCAACGCGAACAAAGCATTTCCGAATAAGCATTTATGTCATATTGAATGTACGCTGGTGGAACTTATGCCCAAGGACGCCAGAATCTAACGGAATGTAGCATGTCGATCTTGCTCAATCATTAGGCGTACTGCATCGACATTTGCTGGCACAACAACTGTTTTTTAGGACGACCTTCGCGAGATGCGTCTGTGAGCGAACTGCGACCACGTGAAAATTCATTGTACTAGTTTTTTACAGTACTGAAGGATGGTGCTTGGTCGTCAAATATCGATTTGAGTTTATAGAAACATTCTTGCCTGGTTAATCCACGTTTAAAACTGTAATAATCATGGCTTAACTCCATGACCATGCCTAAATGAACTTTAAAAGTCACTGTAAACAACAAATATATTACTAGTACCTTAAAGTGTGTTGAGTGAATTTATGTTAAAAAATACACAACTTTCCAATGAATACATTAAATTACGCCTGGGCACACTAGAAAAGCACACGGCCAGAGATATAAAAGGCAGCCAAGTCTACACCTACCAGAACGTGACTCTCCGAATCAAACTCTGAAAAAAAAACCCGAATCCAAATTGAAATGTGTGACGCTTGAGTGCGCACAATAATAGACTCTAAATAAAAACATAAAACCAAATAATTAAAACTAAAGAGCAAATAATAAACAGTACTAAACATTCAAACCTGAATACCCGCAAGCAAGCGCCCCAGTATTAGTTTTAAAACCTTATGGGTAACTAACGTAGCTTTCTATTTCTATTACCTAATAATTCTCTGCACATTTAAACTAAACCAAAATAAACTCATACACTGAGAGAAATTATTATACCCTTGCAGAGGGTATTATAATTTTGCCATGATATTTGCAACGCAGTGAAGGAGGCATCTCCGACCCCATAAAGTCTATATATTCTTGATCAGCATCACCAGCCGAGTCGATCTAGCCATTTCCGTCCGTCTGTCTGTCTGTCTGTCTGTCTGTCTGTCTGTCTGTCTGTCTGTCCGTCTGTCTGTCCGTCTGTCTGTCTGTCCGTCTGTCCGTTTCTACGCGAACTAGTCTCTCAGTTTTCGGGCTATCGAGCTGAAATTTTCAGCATAGTCTTAATTCTTTAGCACGCAGTATATATGTTAGAACGGCCGAAATCGGACTAATATATCCTATAGCTGCCATAGGAATGATGGCGAAATTGCTGGTCTGGTGCACTAGGCTCCATACCCCATCTACCGTCCACCATCTATGATGACACCGTCTCAGTTGTCAAATTCCATATATATTTTCGTTATAAATTTTCTCAATATATTCCACCATCAATTTGTGATGTTCCAATCTCAGCTGTTTCACTCCGTCTGTAAACGATATTTTTGGTTCCTTCACTGAAAAATTAGCATTCGCAAAGGAAAAGTTGCCACAACGTACAAATTAACATAAAATCAAAGTCGAAATAGTTGCTCGCCTTCACCCTGGAGTAAATCAGTAAATCAGTGATTGACGGCGTGAACAAGATGGATTCGTGCCTACCGAAAGACATATTGTGAGGAAAATCGAAGAAGATGGTGACGTCGCCTTCGTGGCCATATCCATACAATCCACTGAAGAATTTAACCGATGGCAACAGCCTGATCGAACCCGACTCTGCTGAACTCTGGGCGTCCCACCTCCGTCTGACCATTCAGGAATGTTTCCCCCTAGGAAGCTGCCGAGCTTATCCACCCTTGCTAGATCGCCATCGGTCAGAGAGTTCCTTCCTCCTCCATCTCCCCTTCGACTTTTAGATTACTATATATTATATGATAAGAATTAAGAACCACAATATCAGTTGCTGCCTGTCCTTAAAGTGCCCTTTCCCTTGAAATTTTCAGCAGTCGTATTTCTTTAGCACGCAGTATATATGTCGGAACGGCCGAGATCGGACCACTATATCGTATAGCTCCCATAGAAATGATGGCGAAATAAATGTAAACAAAAATGTACTTTTCTGTTTTTAAAAGAATCTCTAAAAATTTTGAGACATAACGGTTTTTTATGGTTCTAGAATTACGGTTTTAATTTTTTTAATATCGGACAACTATATCATATAGCTGCCATAGAAGCGATCGGTTGTTTTATATAAATGAAAAAAGCTACATGTAAAATGTAAAATGTGTAGATAAATGTTACAAAAATGTACAAAGTTCTGGAAGCGTTTGGACCCTTGCCTGCTGCTGCATCCTGCACAATTTCTGCATAGCATAGGAGAAGTGGAGGCTTCTCAGCAAAGGGACTAACCAGAGCAAGGAACGGGGATAGGGAATAGAATCAAAGTGGCTGAACGCGTTAGGAACGCTTGGGCCAACATTTTCTAGATGGAGATTCTAATGAATACTTTATTCCTTTTTATATACAATTTTTATTTTCGCGGTTTTATAAATATTTAATTATGATGTTCTGGAAGGAGGCCGAGTCCTCTGCCATATTTCCATATTTCCATATTGACCGTCATCTCCCTGTAAATGTTCTTGCGAGCTCGCCTGAAGCCTGGCTGATAATCTTGCCACAGCTCGGCGAGAGCCTCTATGACACCATTGTTCCAAGCAAACCTTTTATCGCCTATCATTAACAGCTCTGACAATGACAAATTTGTTTTTTTACTTTAACCATTTTTGAAAATAAATTAAGGTTTTAAGGTCGATTCACTGACTAAGGCTAATATTATTGTTGATTACGTGAGAAGTATTGTCAGTACGACGAAGATTAAAAACGTAAACGGCGATTGAATTACAAGCAATAGTTAATTTTTGCGTATCTTGAGTGTCGCAATGCCCAAAAATCTCAACACCGTAAACAGAGTGGGAATCAGAATTGTTTTGGTTTTTTGGGTTTTTTGTATATGACTATAGGACATAGTCTATTTTCAATTGCTCAGTTATTAATTTTGAGGAGCAAGGTATCACACATACTAATACAATCATTAACCTGACATAGAGGCTTACTAACATAAAACTGCACATCATCAGCATATAAATGGACATCACAAATGTAATGTCCTACCTAGCGGTTCTATGGTATATTCGTTCTCTGCTTATTAGGATCCGTTAGTGCTCCTCCCTAATACATCCCAGACACTCTTGTGGGGTCCCTAGACTCTGAAATGACATTGAGGCCTTCTTCTTTCAAAACAAAAAGATTTTCGGCACCGAATTAACAAAGCAAAGACGGGCTATAGTTACTGTGGAAATAGTCGGGCTGGGACTTTCTGGTAATCGACTAGCAATCAGCCTGGGGGGGGTCGTTGACACTTTCTTCCAGCAACACCAGCCTTCATAAATAATTTATAAATTCCTTTACACTGTTATTACCAAGATCACTACATACTAACTAATACGAGGTCTGTTCAAAAAGTAACCCGAATTTTGAATTTTCGCGGGTTACGTATATTCGAATATCGATTTTTTTGTGGCGTTATGTTGGTACTCATGTCTCTCACTTATGCCGACAAGCTCGGCCATTTTAAATGTTCATTTAATTGTTGACAGCTGCTTTGCTTGCACGTGTTTTGGATCGTCTTCGCTTTGTACCTATTCAAAAAAATGAATCAAAGAACATGTATCAAATTTTGTGTGAAAAACGAAATTAAGTGCACGGATGCATTCCGAATGTTGACTGTGGCATACAGAGAAGCTATCTTGGACCGAAGCAACGTTTTTCGGTGGTACAAAATGTTCTCAGAAGACCGAGAAGAAAGGCCGAAAAGTAAGGCACCACGATAACGCCCTAATGATGACACTAATGATGCCGCAGCCACCATATTCCCCAAATCTGGCCCCCTGTGACTTTTTCTTACGCTGCGCTTGACGACATAAACACGGCATCGAAGGAATAGCTGAACAAGATAAAAAACAAGTAAGAAAGTAAGGATTCAAAAACTATTTAAATTATTAAGGATTCAAAAACTATTTAATTTTGATCTCAAAATGTACTGAAATAAATAAAAATACCCAAGTATGTACATATATTAAGTCTATTAATGTAATTGATTTTTGTTTGGGTCATAGGGCATTAAAAAGTGATGGTCGATAATAAAACTAATTTTCACATTGTCGTGACGTCATAAGCAAATGAGCCGTCGCAGCGCCACTTGCTGTGGCCGCAGACAACCCAGGATCAAAAACATAACAAAGAAGAGCGGCAACCGTGTCTTTTGCACACGCATGCAAACGTGCGAGCGCTTGTACACATATACACACATACAGAGAAACGAGAGCACAGCGCGCAGACGCGCGGCCGTGCCTCACTGAAAATCGGTTTGTTGTTGTGCAGGCTTTCGACGAATGCTTCGAACTCGAAAAGCCGAACGCTTTCTGGGGTGCTAGACATATCGTTCGGCTGCTCTGGGGTTCCAGGCTCAGCCGTTTGGTTGATAGCACTTTTTCTGCTGTTTGACGCCTCTATATATTTCTTGCTTAGTGATAGAAGCCTTTAACAAAGAAATCGAACACGACGCCAGAACTGCGCCGCTGCGTGGCCAATACGGCTTGAATGGTTAATTCGGTGCAAAACTGGCCACTTTTCAAAAAATTGTTGTGGCGAAATGGTTTGAGCTAGCTTATTGACTTTAATGGTATATAATAAAGTAAGACTTAGACAATTTTTATAAAAATATATAGGTATTGGAGCTATAGGGATCCTCCCGGGGCCCCTTCAAAAAAAGTTGTTTTGCGGTGTACATCCTAGCTGTCCCCAGAATCGTCCGATATAAAAAAAAGAAAATGCATTAATTAAAGGATAATTGTCCCGAGGTATCACCGTGGAGGTTTTCCTTTTTTTCTTTTATTTTTCCATTTTTTATGAAAGTTTGAAGTTAACAATGCAATTTTTGACTAAAAAAAAAAATTGTTGCATTGTTAAATAAAAAATATAATAAAAAATAAAATTAAAAAAAAGCCCACGGTGATACCTGGGGAACTAGTTGCAGAAACTGTGTGCAAAATTTCAAAACGATTGGTCAAGTAGTTTTTAAGTAATCGTGTACACCGACTTGGAAAATGACATTTTTCAGGAGAGTGCTTAAAGTTATGCATGTTGAAAAATGTATCGCAATGGTGCAATACTCACACAGAATCGTCAATGCCAGGTCCATAAAGTGTATGGCTTTCATCGAGATTATCAAGAGCTGCTTTCTGAACTTGTCTACGTGCAACACGATTTGTTTTACTGTCATAAGCTGCTTGGTCTTCGGCTCTTCCAATGCGCAACGCGTCTACTTGTCGCGCCCATTCGTGTGAACTTGGGCCTGTACTGATGCACATCTCTTGCATACACTTTAATAAAGCGAAATCACCTTCGTTAAAGGTACATGCAGCTACATTAGCTGATATTTCAACAATTGTAGAGGCACCACTAACAGATTTTGGAGTCACTTTCCAAATGAGCTGATTTAGACTCTCGTTATTATTTTGAGTGAATCCTCCGAGACATCGTTTCAAAAGTGCGTCCTTGCTTAGATCTTTATAAATAGGTTTTAAAACTTTCGTAACTTCACCAGGAAGGGTTGTGTAGCTATGTTCAAAGCTATCTAGAGTACCTGCAGCTGTAGCTTTCTGCCATTCGCACCAAGAATCTTCGCCGCTTGGGCATTTGTCGTGCTTTGGGTTCTCGTCGGTTGAACCGTAGTGATCATAAGTGGCCCATATGCAATTTTGTATTTTCTTAACTGAGTCGTGATTACGTCGAATTGCTAGTCCGTAATATACAGTTAACTTATCAATCATCTTAGCAGTAAGTTTACCTTTGCCAGAAAGACTTTTCCGCTTTACGACATTTCCGGCTTTGGTCTTTGTGTCAACTAATGTGCTTTTGACAATTTGCCGCAGTCGTGTTCCCATATTCTTTTGGATATGTCCTATGCATTCTTTTTTATATACCTCAAAATCTGTGCCATAAGGTTTTGCATCAATAACGCCGCTGTACGTCTTTGAATCGCCGTCTCCAATGTAGTTGCGGAATTTCACTCCATAATTTTTTACCGATGGTCTGAACATTTCTACTATAGCTGATAACTCCATGTTTCCAAAAGGTTCGATGTGGTTGGCTTTGCAATTTCCGGTCTTTATATGTTCATTATACCAGTCTTCATATTGAGCAGAATCCAATCTGTTTTCCCAAGTCTTACACTGATGACAGTAACTGCTTTTTACCAAAATGTCAACTACTTTTCCAGTATAATACCCAATTATAGAGGAAACGCCAAATAACGAAGAAAAGCCTCTTTTTTTCCATGTACCGTCGCCGGATACAGTTAATTCGGATATTTCTTTTGTGTCGTTTGCTTCACGCATTAATTCCTTTTCTTCTTGAACAGCCAATGCAAATAACTTCTGTGCAACCTTTTCTGTACATTTACCCATTTTTTGTACATATGCATTATAGCTTGCTCTTGTTATGAAAGCACTAGCCAAATCCATGAGTCCGCAAAACTTATTGCATCCAGCTAATCCTAATCCTAACATTCGCATTACAAAAGTAAATCTGTAATTGATATCATAGGTCCCAGAATCTATTCTGCCACTAGATTGAATGTAATGATCCTGATCACACTTCACATGATACCTTGATGTTGAATCCAAGACCTTCCTTTTTTAATGTTTGGAATGAAACTGGTCCATCACACTGTACACATTTAACAAATGTTGAAATTTTTGAAAAGACAAGATTAAAATCAATTATTCTATAATGTTTCTGGATATCGACTTCGACGTCTATCTCGGGACCATTTTTTATTTTTTTAGCTGACGCGCTGACTTTGTCCTTTAGTTTACGCTTCAGAGCAAACTTTTGTTTTTTTGGCCGACTCAAGACTTTTTTGATATCTTGCGATTTAATCTTTAAACTTTTCGAGGCATTTTGTAGAATAAAATTGTCACAACATCAAGGAACACACAAACACAGTTAGCAATCTGCGAAATAAAACACTGCACTAGTTAATTGCGACGCAATTCCAATAGCTCGTTGGTTAGCGACACGTGGCAGCTATTGTATAGAAGGTAGCTTCGTTCAACTTCCCATAACTTGGTCAGTTTTGCTCCGATCGATGTAAAATTTGGACACAGTATTAAGATGTTAGACATTAAAAAAAAATTTTTTTTTTTAAATTAGATAAAATACCAT